>PVKU01008959.1:0-67377 GCA_004027475.1 Anoura caudifer | reverse complement strand
TTTTTTTTTTTTTTTTTTTTTTTTTTTTTTTTTTTTTTTTTTTTTTTTTTTTTTTTTTTTTTTTTTTTTTTTTTTTACTGCTTTAATTTCATCAGCTGTTACCAGTCTGTTCAGGCTTTCTCCTTTTTCACTCAGTTTTGGAAGATTATATTTTTCTAGAAATTTCTCCATTTCACCTAGGTTTTTAAATTTCTTGGCATATAGTTCTTCATAGTAATTTCTGACAATCCTTTGTATTTCTGTGGTATCAGTTGTAATCTCATCTCTTTTCAATTCTGATTGTGTTTATTTGGGTCCTCTCTTTTTTTCTTGATGAGTCTGCTTAAAGGCCTGTCAATTTTGTTTATCTTTTCAAAGTACCAGCTACTGGATTCATTGATCCTTAGAATTGTGCTTTTAGTCTCCATGTCATTTAATTCTGCTGTGATCTTGGTTATTTCCTTCTTTCTACTTGCTCTGGGCTCTTTGTTGTTGTTTCTCCAGTTCTTGTAGATGTAGGGTTAGGTTGTTTATTTGAAATGTTTCTATCTTCTGTAGGTAGGCCTATGTTGTTATGAACTCCTTCTCAGGACTGCCTTTGCTGTGTCCATAAGTTTTGGACTGTTGTACGTTCATTCTCATTTTGTTTCCAGAAACTTTTTGATTTCTTCCTTGATCTCATTGTTTACCCATTCATTGTTTAATAGCATGCTACTCAATCTCCATGATTTTGAGTGTTTTTTAGTTTTTTCCTTGAGGTTGGCTTCTAGTTTCATGCCCTGGTCATCTGAGAAGATGCTTGATATTATTTTAATTTTCTTGAATTTTTTGAGGCTTGTTTTGTGTCCTATCATGTGGTCTATCTTTGAAAATGTTCCATGTGCATTTGAAAAGAATGTGTATTTTGCTTCTTTGGGATGAAGGGCTCTATATATATCAGTTAAGTCCATTTGATCTGGGGCACTGTTCAGTGCCACAATATTTTTGTTGATACTTTGTTTGGAAGAGCTATCCATTTTTTACAGTGGGTGTTAGTATAAGTATGTTGCTATCTGTATCTTTCTTGAAGTCTCCCAAGATTTTCCTTATGTATTTGGGTGCTCTTATGTTGGGTGCACATATGTTTATAATGTTTATGTCTTCTTGATGGATTCTTCCCTTGAGTATTATGAAGTGTCCTTCTCTGTCTCTTCTTATGGCATTTGTTTTGAAGTCTATTTTGTCTGATATAAGTATTGCTACCCCGGTGTTTTATTCCTGTCCACTTGTTTGGAATATTTTTTTCCCAATCCTTTCACTTCAGTCTGTGTAGGTCTTTTGTTCTGAGGTGGATCTCTTGTAGGCAGCATATGTGTGGGTCATGTTTTCTCATTCATTCAGCTACTATATGTCTTTTTTAAAATAATTTATTTTATTTTATTTATTTATCTTTAGAGGGGAAGGGAAGGAGAGAGGGGAAGGGAAGGAGAGAGGGAAAGAATTATCAATGTGTGGTTGCCTCTCATGCATCCCCTGCCAGGAGCTGGCCTGCAACCCAGGCATGTGGCCTAACTGGGAATCGAACCGCGATCCTTTGGTTCACAGGCCCGCGCTCAATCCATTGCGCTGCACCAGTCAGGGCACTATATGTGTTTTGATTAGAGCATTTAAACCATTTACATTTAAGGATATTGTGATAACTTACTCATTGCCATTTTACTTACTTTGTACCCATGTTTCTCTCTCATTCTTTTTCTTCCTCTTCTTAAAGCAGTCCCGTTAGCATGTCTTGCATTATTGGTTTGGTGGAGGTGTGTACATTCTAGAAGTAAGGAAGAATACAAGTAAGCAGAATTTTAAAAACCACTCATAATTCTATCACTTAATGTTCTTTTTTTTTTGTCTTTTATCGCTAACATGTTTTTCTGTGCATATATGTAGTATAGAAATGTACCCTTTCCTTTTAAAAATACCATATTCACATATTCCTTAGTAACATTTTGTTTTCATTTTTATATCTTGTCAGGAACCTCTTTTTGTACAAATGAGTAAAGCTGTCTCTTCTATTAAATTGCGGAGACCTGAAGATTGTTTCCAAATATGATAAACAATGAGATGTAGAAACAAGAGAGGCATCTAAAACCACTAATAGCAACAAGTTAAAAGTAGAAAAATGGACAAAGGTTTCTCAGGAAAATGTAAATCCAAAGAAAGCTATATGGTAATGTTAATATCAGAAAAAAAATGAAAATCAGGGTGACGTACATTAAATAGGGATGAGTGGTTTCAATTAACCTTCCAGTGCATCACTTTAAGTTTGTTTCTTACTCTCCTTCTCTCATCTAATTCGTTTACTTCTGTAACCATATCATTGCTTAAATGACTATTGTATATCTTCTTTAAATTCCTGGAGAGACTGAATCAGCCTTTCCTTAAAAGTTCCTTCTGTTTTTTTCCTCCTCCTCTGGCTCTTCCACTGAATTTGGCTCTTCCTCAAGCTTTGGTTCACTTTTATTTTCTGGATTTCCTTCAGTGTTTTGCAGGGTTTTATCTTGTGTCTGCCCTCTTCCTTCTTTTTTCTTTCCCTTTCTTTTTTTCTCCTAATTTTTCTTTGGATATAATTGCTTTAGTACTGATCTGGTCAGTTTCTTGTCTTTTTCTAGCGGTTGTGTACAACAGATCTGCAGATCTGCAAAATTCAGGATAATTGGCTCTTCTTCCCTGGCCTCAGGCACTGGCCTTGATGCTGTGGAAGGAAGCTGGTACCCAGACAGGAACAAAAACCAGACTAGCAGGACTTCTGTCTTGTTTTCTTCTTCTAAATGACTTCTAGTGTCCTACCATTGTGATCAGAAAATATGCCTGATATGAATGATTTCAGTCTTCTTTAACTGTATTTGTCACATGTGGGCACAGGTAACCAAGCTCTTGGTGATTGTGGACAAAGAATTGAACCGAACACACAGTTTATAGCAGAAAAAGAGAGAGCAGATTTATTAAGTGATAGTACACTCCACAGAACATGGGAGCAGGCCAACTCAGAGCAGAGATTGACCTCAGGGGCTGGAGGGATTCTATTCTTACAGGGCCAATATTTCCTGGCTAATTTTGGTGGGCTTTTATTGTGCATGTACAAGTAGTTGTATTACTTTAAAGCTACTGCACATGTGGTCTCCCGTGATTTTCCTTGATTAGCCATCGGAGAAGGGGGTTGCACAATGTTAATTTATTATAATGTTTTTATTATAATGAAGCAGGGGTCATGTAGAATCTTCTGTGCTCGTGCATTTATGAGTCACCATGGTTCAGCGCTTTTCCAGAAAGCGAGAACAACCAGTCTTAGAACAGGGTCTCTGTTCTGTATTGATGTCCTTTATCTTAGCCCTGGGGCACCTCTGGAGTTTTCTCCTTCCTGACTATCTCCTACCTCATATTGAGACTTGTTTTGTGGCCCAACATGTTGTCTGTCATGGAAAATGTTCAGTGTGCACTTGAAATAAGTATATTCTGCTGCTTTTGGTGAAGTGTACTAAAAATATTAATAAGTTCATCTGGTCTAATGTGTCGTTCAAGGCCACTGTTATCTTGTTAACAGTTTTGTCAATGCAGTGTGAAAGTTCCCTACTGTTATTGTAATGCCATCAATCTCTCTCTTTACGTTTGTCAGTATTTGTTTAGGTATCTCTTCTACATTGAGTGCATAGATGTTTACAAGTTATGTCATCTTGTTCGATTGAAATATTTATCATTATGAAATGCTTCTTGTCTCTTGTTACAGCTTGGGTTTTAAAGTCTGTTTTGTCTGATACAGGTATTGCTACCCACCTTTGTATTTGCATTTACATGAAGTATCTTTTTCTGTCCTTTTACTTTCAGCATATATGTGGTTTTTAATGTGGAGTGGGTCTCTTGTAGGCAGCATATGTACAAGTCTTGCTTTTTTAATCTATTCAGTAACCCTATGTCTTTTGATTGGAATATTTAATCCATTTACATTGAAAGTAATAAGATATGTCATAATTGCCATCTTATCAGTTGTTTTGTGATTATCTTTGTAATTTTTCTGTGCTCCTTTCCTACTCTCCCTTGTATGTTGGTTTTTTTTTTCTGTAGTGTTGTATTTGGACTTCTTTCTCTTTATTTTTGTGTATCTGTTGTAGATTTTTGGTTTGTGGTTACCATGTACTTCCTATATACCAGGCAATGTTTATATCAGATTGTTTCAAGTTGATGGTCACTTAAGTTCAAACAGTCTGTAATCACTGCAATTTTTATTCCCTCCATGTTTGTTTTTGTCATTTTTTACTTCTTTTTCATGTGTGTTTGTATATGTCCCTTAATTTATTGTTGTAATTACACATGGTCTTCCTACGTTTCTTTCTTAACCTTTTTACTAGCTTGGTTGATCCACAGTTTTTACTGTTTGCTTTTTTCAGTGAGATTTTTTTCCTGTATTTTCTTATTCATAGCAGCCCCTTTATCATTTCTCGTGTACTGGTTTTGTGGTGATGAGCTTGTTCAGCTTTTCTTGTCTAGAATACTCTGCTTCTTCAATTCTACATCGTATTGTGCTGGTTAGAGTGATCTTGTAGGTTTTGGCTTTTCATTACTTTGAATATTTTGTGCCAGTTCCGTCCTTTTGGCCTGCAGAGTTTCTGTTAAGATATCAGCTGATAATCTTGTGGGGGCTTCCTTGCACGTAACTGATTGTTTTTCTCTTGCTACATTTAAAAATCTTTCTTTTTCAACCTTTAGCATTTTAATTATGACATGTCTTGGTGTGGGCCTCTGGGTTTATCTTGTTTGGGACTCTGTACTTCCTGGATTTGAATGCATGTTTCCTTTGCCAGGTTAGGTAGTTTTCCGTCACTATTTCTTCCAATACGTTTACAGTCTGTTTTTTTTCCTGTCTTCTCCTTCTGGGACCCCTATGGTTTGAAAATTGGTAGACTTGATGTTGTCTCACATGTCTATTAACTATCATCATTTTTTAAGAATCTTTTTTTGCTGTTCCATTTGGGTGTTTTTTACTACCTTAACTCCCACATTACTGATTTGGTCCTCTGCTTCATCTAATGTGATGTCAATTTGCTCTAGTGTATTCTTCATTCCAGTTAATGTATTCTTCAGTTCTGATTGGTTCTTGTTTATGTTTTCTTTTTCTTTTTTTTTTTTTGTCTCTATACCTTTGTTGAAGTTCTCCCTGAGTTCATATGTTCTTCTCCCAAGTTCATCGCCCAGTGTTTTGAACTCTGCATGAGGTAGACTGCTTGTTTCCATCTGATTTAGTTCTTCTGGAGTTTTGCCCTTTTCTTTTATTTAGGACTTGCTTGTTTCCTCCTTTGGTCAACTCCCTGTGTTTATTTCCATGTACTAGGTCAATATGGTATGTCTCCTGGTCTTTCTTTTTAGGGTGGCCTTACATAGGAAGTGGACAGTGTAGCAGTCTTTCTAGTCACCTGAGCTCATTGCACCAGGGTGTGTATGTGCCCTCCTGTTGTAGTTGTACCTCTTGCTGGTGGTATGTCATTGGGTGGGGTTGACTCTTAGGCTGACTGTCTGTGAAGGTTGGACGTGACTGCAGTGGACAAGCTGTTGTGTGGGACCTGACCCTAGAGATTGGGTGTTGATTTGGCACCCAGTGTGGCTGGGATACCAGCCTAGGCTGCCCTTTGGGTGTACCATTTGTGAAGCTGGTTGGGTGATTCTGTGGTGTGGTCTGGAGTTGTGTTGGGGCTGGAGTCTCTTGGGAATGGTTCCAGTGCAGGTCAAGGTGAGTTACCACTTGCGCTGGGTTTGGTGCCTCTTGGTAGGTACTGCAAAGTGATCTGCGGTTGGGTGTTGTTTGTATTGGGCTTGGACGGGCTTGGGAGAGGTTACACAGTAAACCAAGGTTCCCTGCCATTGTGCCATGATGGGACCCCCTTTGCTGGGCACAACAATGCAGACTGAGATCAGCTGCTACTTTTGCTTGGCTTGTGGCTTCTTAGTTGGAACTATGTTACAGGCCAAGACTAGCTGCCACTTATGGGGATTGGGGCCACCAGATGGAAGTTAGAATGTAAGTTGAGACTGGTTTCTGCTGGTACTGAGCTTGGGGCCTCTTGGGAAGAGTTGTAATGCATGCCGAGGCTGGCTGCTGCTTATTTGAGGTTTGCAGAATTTCTGCAGCACAAGCCAAGGCAGACAGCTTATGTGGAGGAGCGGCTTGAAGAGACAAGGGCCTAACGAGCAAGTTGAGTGGGATCTTAGGAATGATCAGGGTGAAGCAAACAGTGTTAGTCAGTTTTATGAAGAGCACCACGGATTTGGTGCCTATACGCACAGGGCTGGTTGGGTGGGAGGAGAGATCAACCAAGGAACAAGGGTACCTGCTAGTATGTCGTCCCTGGTAAGAGTTGTCCCAACCCCTGTCCCTCCAGCCTTCACCCTGAAGTTAGTCAGTTCTACTCCTCTGTGTGTTTCTGGTGCTGTTTGAGTTGCAGCCCCTGCACTTAAGTTTAAGAGTAAGTTTGTGAGTCAGTGAGTCTGCATAGTCCCTTTAAAAGCAGCCTTAGTCTGTGGCAGCCCTTTTGCCTTTGGACACAGTCCTGGCTGTTCTGCGCAGCCCAGTGTAGTGGTATTATGAGGACTCCTTCCCAGCACTGAGTGCCCCTGTTTGGGGAGTCCAGTGCGGGGCTGAGTCCTCGCTCCTCAGGGCAGACCTCTGCAGCTGCGTATCCCTCACATTTTGTTAATTGCCACACCATATTTATGGGACCTGCCTGGTCCCAGTATCCACTCCTCCTACAGTCTTGACGTGTCTGCTGCTCTATATCTTTAATTACAGCAGTTCTGTTCAGCTGGACTTCAGGAGGTTCTCCGTGGTTGTTCTGTAATGTAGTTGTGATTTTGGTGTGAATGTGGGAGTTGACGAGCTCCAAGTTGACGTACTTGGCCATCTGACTGGAGGTTGGTTTCTCTTTTTTTTTTAATTCTGTTTTTCCTGTTTGCTAGTTCAACTGGGTGATTTCCATTTCCTTGTCTTTCAGCTCATGGGCATATTCTAGAACATATTTTTTTGTCTCCTTTTGTTTCTGGTTTTTTTTTTTTTTTTTCTATGAATTAGGCAAAACAGCAACCTCTCCCAGTCTTGAAGGCATGGCCTTGTATAGGAGCTTCCCCTTTGTAAACTGCATGCATTGGGTATCTTTGGCAGCTGGAGCATTTGTGTGCTATAGGGAGCCCCGAGGTCAAGCTGCACTAGGGTGGCCTTGGTAGACCAGCTGGGACTACATACAGTTGGAGCCAGCTCAGGCTTTCTGGGGTTGGGCCTCACTGGGACCATGTTGACAGGCTGGCTTGAGCTGTATTCAGAGGGCCTAGGACTGTGGGGAGTTCTGGGACAAGCCACACCAGGGGCTGGAGCTTTAGTTGTAGTTTAGTTGGTATAGGGGCAGTTCACACCAGGACTGTCTTGGCAGGTCAGGTGGAGCTCTAGTTGGAACGGGCTCGGGTTGTGGGGAGTCCTGGGGGCAAGCTGAAGCCAGCATAGTCTGTGGAAGTCCCAGGGACAAGCCACACTGGGGTGGGAGCTACAACTAGAGCATGTATGAGCCTTGGGAAGTTCTAGGGGCAAACTGCAGGGGCCACCTTGGAAGGTCGGCTGGAAGTGGTTGCTGGAGCAGGCCACTGGGAGACCTGGGGACAAGCCAAGGAAGGGGATGCTGTGTGCCTGAAAGCCTTAGCTGGTCTTGCTAGAGCGCCTGGGGCATCATCCTGCCCGTGTGCCGAAGAGGTGGAGAAGGGCAACAGTTGGTGCTCTGTGGTTCCTCTGACACTGGAGAGAGTTCCCACAATTTCCAGTTTCTCTCCCTTTTGGCAGATAGCTTAGGTGTCTTTTAAACCACTTTTCACCATGTCCCAGGGTGGGTGAGTCTGTGTGTGGGCCCTTCGGTGAAACTCTCCCTAGTTCAGGTTGCTGTGTTGGGGGTGGGGTTCCCACTGTACTGGTGCCATGTCTCTGTCTCTCCTACTGTTTCTATATGGTCTCTCTTTGTTTGTTGTGCAGAAGGTGTTTAGTCAGCCCTTGATTCCTCTTTAGGGGGAATTGCTCTGGGGGTGTAAATTCTGTGTGTCCATGGGAGGAGATGAGTTCAAGGTCTTACTACTATGCTCCATCTTAGGCCAGAAGCCAATATTTTACTTTTTGTTTAATCATAATTTAAACTCATGGCCCATATTGTAGAACAGTAGCATAAGCCTGAATAATTTTTCTTATGGCTAGACACATCACTGGCCACTCTTTTCTTACTAGTTCCACCTGATTCTCTGACCTTAGGCCTTGGACCTGTTCTCTGTCTGCATTCCATAGGTGAGTGCATTAAGGCCCTTATCTTTAAATATCACCCACACAGTGGTGAATTTATATCTTGTTTGGCCCTCTTCTCTAAAATCTAAGTTTAGACTTAAAGATTTTTAAGACTTTTTTTTAAAGATGTTATTTATTTTTAGAAAGAGGGGAAAGGAGGGAGAAAGGGAAACATCAATCGTCTCTCATACACACCCCGACTAGGGACCAAACTTGCAACCCAGGCATGTGCCCTGACCAGCAATCGAACCGACCTGTCACTTTGTGGGACAACACCCAACCAATTGAGCCATGCCAGTCAAGGATGAATAAACTCTAGACTTTATATATCATTTGTTATTCTGTACTAATTGACATCTTTCACATAACAGATCCAAATCCAAACTCCTGCAATCTCCTTCCTGCGCCAAACCATTATTAAAGCAGCCATTCCCACCTCAATGGCAGTTCAATTTTTCATTTGTTTAAAGCAAAAATCTGTCATTCTTGACTTTTTTCCCCTCATATTCCACATCCAGTGCTTAAATCCTGTTGGTGCTGCCTTATAACTATAGCGCATCCTGCATGTCCCACCTCCACCGTTAGCACCTGGTTCATCTCTCACAGTAGACTCCCAGCTGCTCTCCCCACTTCCACTTTTGTCCTTGTAGTCTGCTCTTGGAGTGGCAGCCAGAGAAACCTGGTCAGAACAGTGTCTCTCTTATGGGAAATCCAGTGATTTCTTATTTCACTGAGTAAAATACAGAGGTCCTAAAACGGTCACAGACTGTAAGATCTGACTCCCTTTTTCTTTTGATTTCATTTCCTGCCACTATGTTCACTTGGTCCTGGCACACTGGTCTCCTCACCCACTTCTCAAACATGCAGGCACGCTGTCACCTGCTCCGTACTGCACCATCTCCTCCATCTCTGTACTTGGCCTCCCCCTGCCTGGAATGCTTTGCCCCGGGAAAATCCTGTCACTGTCTTTGGGTCTTCACCCAGGTGTTACTACTTTCTTTTAACCATCATATCTAATGTTGCATTTCAACTCTGTATTCTCTGTTCTTTTTTAAGATTTTATTTTATTTTTAGAGAGGGGAAGGGAGAAAGAGAGGGAAAGAAATGATGTGCAAAGATACCCTTCATATGCCCCCAACTGGGAACCTGGCCTGCAACCCAGGCATGTGCCCTACACTGGGAATCAAACTGGCGATCCTTTGGTTTGCAGGCTGGCACTCAGTCCACTGAGCCACACCAGCCAGGGCTTCTCTATTTTTCTCTACTGTATTTTCCATAGTACCATCTAACATGTATTTATATTCTATTGTTAGTTTACTCCCACGAGATTGAAGGTAGAGATTTTTGTCTGTGTTGTTTACTGCTCTAACTCCAGTGTGTGAAATAATGCTTGGTACACAGAAGGCAGTCAGCAAACATTTATAGAATTTTTACTGTATTATGAAAGAAACTTTAATTTTGCTCTTCAGGTTCATCTCTAACAAGTATTTAGTGAAACGACAGAGCAGAGACTGTGATGTGGAGTGGGGCTATGCCTTCGATGTGCATTTGAATGCTTTTTATCCTCTCCTACTCATTCTGCATTTTATCCAACTTTTTTTCATCAACCGTAAGTAACAGTTACTTCTTAAAATATGCAAAAGTCTGTTGAATGCAATGAAAAGTGAGTCATTGTCTGCATCTCTTTATCAGATGTCATCCTAACAGACACATTTATTGGATATTTGGTTGGAAATACCCTATGGTTGATTGCAGTTGGCTATTACATCTATGTAACCTTCCTGGGATACAGTGGTAAGTAATACATTTTTTTGGTTGTCTGAGAATATAACAGGGTGGGGGAAAGTTTTAACACTAATACAATTAGCTTACGATTATGGAGCCCTCGTGAGCACTGTCCCAAGTATTTTATATGGATTATGTAATTTATTTTTTATTTTTTAAATATATTTTATTATGCTATTACAGTTGTCCCGTTTAGCCCCCATCATTCCCCTCCACCCTGCACACCTGCTCCCACCCACATTCCCCCACTTTAGTTCATGTCCATGTGTCATAAGTTCTTTAGCTTCTACATTTCCCACAGTTCTTGCCCTCCCCCTATTTTCTACCCACCATCTATGCTACTTATTCTCTGTACCTTCCCCCCCTCACCTCCTCCCACTCCCCTGTTGCTAACCCTCCATGTGATCTCCGTTTCTGTGCTGTTCTAGCTGTTTGCTTAGTTTGTTTTCGTCTTAGGTCTGGTTGTTAATATCTGATAGTTTGCTGTCTTTTTACTGTCCTATTTTTTATCTTTTTCTTAGGTAAGTCCCTTTAACATTTCATATAATAAGGGCTTGGTGATGATGAACTCCTTTAACTTGACCTTATCTGAGAAGCACTTTATCTGCCCTTCCATTCTAAATGATAGCTTTGCTGGATAGAGCAATCTTCGATGTAGGTCCTTGACTTTCATGACTTGGAATACTTCTTTCCAGCCCCTTCTTGCCTGGAAGGTCTCTTTTGAGAAATCAGCTGACAGTCTGATGGGAACTCCTTTGTAGGTGACTGTGCCCTTATCCCTTGCTGCTTCTAGAATTCTCTCCTTCATTTCAATCTTAGCTGATGGAATTATGTGCTGTGGTATGTTCCTCCTTGGGTCCAACTTCTTTGGAACTCTCTGAGCTTCCTGGACTTCCATTTCCTTTGCCAGATTGGGGAAGTTCTCCTTTATTATTTGTTCAAATAACTTTTCTACCTGTTGCTCTTCCTCTTCCCCTTCCGGTACCCCTAGAATTTGGATGTTGGGATGTTTAAAGATGTCCTGGAGGTTCCTAAGCCTCTCCTCATTTGTTTGAATCCTTGTTTCTTCCTTCTTTTCTGTTTGGTTGTTTCTTCCTTCCTTCTGGTCCACTCCATTGATTTGAGTCCCAGTTTTCCTCCCATCTCTATTGGTTCCCTGTGCGTTTTCTTTCATTTCACTTATTGTAGCCTTCATTTTTTCATCTAATTTGTGAGCAAAATCAACCAATTCTGTGAGCATCCTGATCACCAGGGCTTTGAACTGTGCATCTGATAGGTTGGCTATCTTTTGGTCGCTTAGATAAATTGGCTATGGGACTTTGATTTGTTCTCTGGTTTGAGCCATTTTGGGGGGGGGTTTTTTTGGTCTGGTCGTGGCTGTTACGTAGTGAGGGGCGGAGCCTTAAATGTTCCCCAGGGCAGGGCAGACCAGTCGCTGGGTAGTGACGCTGTATGTGGGACCAGGGTGTGAGAGGGAACAACGGCACTTGCTCTGCTCTCTGATTCCAGTTCCTTCTCCCGCTTCCCCTTTGCCTGGATTATCTGGGCACGAATGTGGGACCACCTAGTCAGCCAGCCACCTTGCGCAGCCTCACTGGGTCTGCAGCATTGCCACCACGTGCCTGGGGTCCGTTAGCCACTGCCTGTGCACCTGGGGTCTGCTAGCCACTGCCTGCATGTCTGGGATCTGCCAACTGCTGCTGCCTGTGCACCCAGGTCCACCAACCTCCACTTTTTCCTGCCATGATTCCACCCCTCTTACTGGTCTGGATGAATGGTTGTTGGACTTCCATACAGTTCAATTTTTCTATCAGTTCTGGTTGTTTTCTTGTTTCTCAATCTTTGTTATCTTTAATTTTTGTTGTGTGAGGAGGCACAGTGTGTTTACCTACGCCTCCGTCTTGGCTGGAAGTCTGGATTATGTCATTTAATCTTCATAATTATATATAATATAGGTTTACTTATCCCCATTTTTCAAATGAGGAAACAAGCAGAGAGAAGTAAGTAACTTGGTTGTGGCCACTTATCTCAAAAGCAGCATGGCAGGTGTGTAATGACAAATTTTATCATTTCAAGGAATCATGTTAAACCATATTATCTCCATGTTACCTACTGGAACCAACCCATGACCAGTTTCTCTTTCCCAGGCTCTCAGGTTCTGGGTCACCAATGATAGAGAGTGGAAAGCTTTGGTGGGATGAATTTTAAAACAACTGCCTCATTTTCCACTTTTATGATCACTCTGTGGTTCTGTAGATGATTCCAGAAGATCAGGCCCACCCAACATCTGCTGACCTGAGGATGTGTTTGCAAGTTTATTGTTAAATCCTGCTATCAATGAGTTCATTTTAATATGAATGAGAAACATACTTACATTATTCTTCATTTAAGAAATTATTTCCATTAAAGAGCTAAATTAAATCTGGAGATCTTATAATTTATTAATGTTATTTTTTTTTTAACCCTTCCTTTCCTGTCACTCTGGATGATTAGGACTTTAAATGCAAGCCATTACTTACCTATAACTGGCTGCACTGGTCAGAACTGTCCTCACCCTCTTGTCTGTTTTGCCAGAGACCACCTAATCCCCTCAAATTTTAATACCCTGTTTGGATAGGGAGTCCTTTCTCCAGTTAATGGGAGATGTTTGTGTCATGTCATATGATTAGAATGCTGCAAGACTATGGCTTCTCTGAGTGGATTTTCCATTGCTTTCCTGGTAACTGCCTATGGTTTAGAACAGTTTGAATACAGCTCAGTAGTATGGTTCTGGCTACATAGCATCATCTTATTGATTGAAAATATGCCTCTTTGACCCCACATGTTGTAGTAAGAGCTGTCTTTCAGAATGTTCATTTATTAGTCATATTTCCTCTTTAAAAAATGAATTTATACTTTATTTTCCAGCATTGCCATTTTTGAAAAATACGGTCATTCTTCTCTATCCATTTGCACCTCTCATTCTGATCTACGGGCTGTCACTTGCACTAGGATGGAACTTCACCCACACAATGTGTTCCTTCTACAAGTACAGAGTAAAATGAAAAAAATGAGACTGTTACATCTTAACTGTGTCAACAGTATTGATGAAGTGATTTCTTGTGAAACTTGTAAGTAAACTCATTGTAGATATCTTAGAGGTGTAAAGTTTGTGAATTTGAGGAAATATATATTAACATTATTGTCACATACATTCCTTAAAACTAATTAAATGTACATTTCTATAATAAATGTTTTTTAAACTAAAGCATGTATTTTATTCTAATATTTGTACACGCAAAAATGATATACAGAATTCTGAAGGCATGAGGAAATTAGAAAGGTAAAGCTTTTTAATATGAATTCTTTTTGAAAGAGTTTTTAAAAATTTTTTAAAATTCTTGTTCAAATATAGTTGTCTCCATATTCCTACCACCACCTTCCCCCACCCCACCCACCCCCACCTGCCATCCTCAATCCTACCCCTTCATGGGTCCTTTATACATGTTCCTGAAAGGGCTTCATTTTGGAGAATGTGGTAATACTATGCTCCCCCTTCGCCCACTGTTACAAGTTACATATGCTGCCTCCATTTTGTAATGGGTTACATTTTAAACGTTTATGTAGGGCATGTTATCTTAGTCTAACCTTCAGGCTCTAAATATTAACAGCATTTTCTCTGCAAAACAAAACAAAAACACAATACTTAGAGTGGACAGGCCCATCTGGCTACACCTAATTTGAAAGCTGTATAGTGCACATAATGTATGAGCGAATATCTTATCACATTGATAACCACTGTCTTAACATCAAGACTTTCTTTTCTTTAAAAGATTTTCTGAAACCCACATAGATAATCCACTGCTGTTTTTCCAACTGAAAATAATTCAAGTAAACTATTCTTTTATCGGTGTTAAATAAAACCAATAAAAACAAAAAACTTGCTGCCCATTAAGTCTTATCTATTTTTATTAGGAGTCTTGAATTCAGCATGGCTTTTTAAACTTCTTTATTTCAATACACATTAACGATTGTGGCACAAACAGTGATGGAAAGGCACAGTCAACAGGACCAGTTATTAAGTTACAGCAGCATATTTGAAAATAAATAATCTTCCTTTAAAAGTCTAACGGGTACCCAATATATTACTACAGCTATTACCCATTCAACCAGTGAAGACATTGAAAAGAAATATGTACAATACATTAAAGACAAAAAAATGTATGACCTGGAAAAAAAAAAGCAGTTCCTCAGGCAGCTTCTCCAAGGATTACTTCCAGAATATCCCCAAATGCAAACACCATCTTTCCCAACAGTGTTCTCAAGGAGAAACACTTAGTTTTTCATTCTATGAATGAAACATGATTGTTTAATTAGCTGATTTCTAAATCTTTCCTAGAAAAGACTACTATCTATACTTAATTAAAAGTATCAAATCTGCTGGCAGTGCATCTTACAGTTCTGGCGATAGCCATTTTTAAGGCTCAGAAAATGTATTCAAGGGGTATTTTCATCCAATTTCAATAGTATTAGAATGAGCATCTCAGTAGGATACCAAACCTTTAATTCCAGGGCAATTTGCCATAGGAGCAATGTCTGAGAATACACTCCACAAAAAACTCCTTTTAGTACATGACTCTTAACATTTTCACTGCAACATTAACAACACTGGGAATACCACAAAGTACAGTCCATTCAACACTTAGTTTTTTGAACAATCTTTCAAATTCTCAACTCAAATGCACTCTTGGGTGCCAGCTTACTCTTATTTGTTCCTTTGAAAGTGATCTAGTTAGCATCCATACTGGTGAGGGCAGCGTTTCAGGTGAGAAGAGTTTATATGTAGGCATTGATATACATACATATGTAAGAAATCCTTTTATTAAAAAAAATACTGTGGTAATAGTTTTATTAGCATTATATGTCCACAAACTTTAAAGAAAATAAGGATACATCTGTTAAGATTAATAATTAAAATTTACAACAAACTAAACTTTCCACACATAGCTTGGAAAAGTTGTCTTTTTTATAAAATAGATGGAATACGTTAAGTTTCCCTTAACACTAAGGTATGATTATGACCCCAGCTTATTTTTTTAAAGATTTTATTTATTTTTAGAGAGAGGGGAAAGGAGGAAGAAAGAGAGGGAAACATCAATTGACTGCATCTCACACACCCCCAACTGGGGACCTGGCCTGCAATCCAGGCATGTACCCTGACTGGGAATCAAACTGGCAACTTTACAGTTTGTAGGCCAGCGCTCAATCCAGAGCCACACCAGCCAGGATGACCCCAATTTCTGACCTGACAGTGTTAGCCTCTCATTCTTTCCTTTAGCTCTACTTACATCAAGAGTATATATGGCATTATAATAAAAATAAACATAAAATGGAAAAAACAAAAACTTCACTTGCACTTAATGGCTTGGAAGCAGAGATATTCTGGAAAACATTCACAGAGTACAAAAATGTGGCTGGGAAATACAGGACTTGATCTGTGCTTAGACAAGGTTTTGGTTTAAAACAACTTAATACTTGAATACAAAGTAGATTGTATGATCTCTACATAAAGGCAGAAGGGTTTTTTCCTTTTTAATATCTTATTTAAAATACCACTGTTCATCATCCTTAATACACTGACAGGCTCAGAGCAGACTAAATCACTATACAGTAGTACTTCCAGGAGACAGGTTCCTTATGCACTACTTGGCCTCTACTCCTATAGTCTCATTGTAGCAGTTCCTTTAGAAATGTTACTAAGATCCTGCAAGTTTTTGTCAACAAACTTCCAATGAAGACAGATCTCTGGCACAGAAATTCCTGCTGAGGCCAGATATAGGATATGCTAGTAAGACTTTACTCAGGCATTTATTGAGAAATATCACCCATACTAGAGGGAATCTTCACTTTTTAAATACTGTACTCATTTTTCATTGCTGCAGAGTACATCACCACAAATTTAGATACCCATTTCATATCTCACAGGGGTCCAGGCAGGCTTGACAGTTCTCTGTTCAGGGTCTCAGGCTGGAATCAAGTGTTGGCAGCCTGGGCTCTTATCTGCTAGAGGTGAATCCACTTGCCGGCTCACCCAGGTTGTTGTCTGGATTTAGTTCCTGTGGCTATGAAGGTCCTTTCCCTCACAGCTGTCAACTGAGGTCTTCCTCAGCTCTCTAAGGCCATGTGCATTTCTTCTTGTGTGGCCTCTATCTTAACACCAGCCAATGATGCCTCCTCTTGCTCTGCATTGCTAACTTCTGCTACCAGACTGAGAAAACTCTGTTTAAAGAGTTCACATCATAAGATCTGCTGTCCCCAGATAACCTTTTGCTGTGTAACATAATTATGGATCATATTCCCAGGTTCTACCCACACTCAAAGGGGGAAGATATCATACAAGGTCATCAGGGGTTTTTCACAAAATTCTGGCTACTACAAATATACACTTATTAATCAGAGCAATCTCCAAACATGCTGTTCTATAAAACCAAACTTGTCTTTGTGGACAAAGAACATTGTTGGGAGACTTTTTTTATTATTATGACAGATTTGAAAGAATATGTAATGTTGCTGAAGCCTTTTTAAATAATAAAATAACACCTAATTATTTAGTAATGGAACCATTGATTTGAAAAGCAATACCTTTGTTCAAAGACATTTCCAATGGTTAAATTAATATTCTTGTCTATATGAGAAATGCATCTGTGTGCTCAATAACCCACTGCATTCACTTTTTCCAAAGCTTCAGTCTACCTCACATCATTGCTCTTTATGTTGATGTAGGGGGAGCGCTATAAAGAACACTGAGACTTAGGACAAAACACAGAAATCTTGGCTGCTCTTAGAATCCTAGAAATACATCCTCAACCTCTTCTCACCCAAAATGCTCATCCATCATTTGCATTATGATATTCTGCATGTCAACTTTTAACCTAATAATCAAAATTCATTATTCTGATTTCTAAAATGTTTACATTAGCAAGATCAATACTGTGCTGGCAAACAGAACTTTCTGCAATGAAGGAAATGTTCTATACCTGTGCTGTCCAATCCAGTGGCCAGTGAGCACCTAACTGTAGCTAGTGTAAGGGAGGAGCTGAATGTCTTATCAAAGAGCCACCATGTATCCAGTGGCTACTATTCAGGACAGCATAACTTGTCTAGAGTTTGAATAGTTTATGTGAAATACACACCAGATGCCAAGCCGTGCCTTATTTATATAAGTAGTTTTACCATTTGATTTTCCCCATTCTCTTGGTAAAAGTGATTCAGTGTCCTCTCAAAGTCAAGAAGTTACTTTTAGTTCCAGGACTCTTCACTGCTGATCTTCTGACCACATCCCCCACATTCCTCACTCATTATCATGACCCTTAGGGACTACCACTAATTTTCTTGCTTGAGGAAAGTATGGCTGCTTCTAATTATCTAGTATAGAGTTCAGGGAAAGGAGAGAGCAACTAAAAATGAGACTATCTGAGCACCTGCTGTCCACAGAGGACAGGGAAGAAGCATGAGTCATAGTCTTGCCCTCAGGAGTTAGAAGTTGGTAAGAGAAGACATACACATGTGTACACACTCCCCATAATCAAAAACTGGACATGTAAGTGGGCATGTAAGTGTGTGGCAAGGATAGTAGGTAAAGCAAGTTAAGGAAGAGGGTTGGGCTGGAACAGCTAGCCCCTTATCTGGACACTGACTGGGCACCTACCTTGTGCAGGCACTCCTGTAGGCACTAGCAACAGATTCAGGGGGAGGGGAGTTCTTGAAAGATGGACAAGATTTGGCTAAAAACATTCTCAAAAACAAGGGATGATCAGGAAAAGACTCAGTCTAAAGCCTAAGACGTCCCAATGAATGGCAGGGGGCTGCAACAACTGTGACCCCTCTAGATTTTCTGAGCATGGCATTTCTCCTGTAATCAGAGTTGGCTACTTAGGAAGGAGGGAAACAAAGGGACTTCTGAACCTACCTCCAGATTTTACCTCTGAATGCTTAGCAGTAATTTAGTATGTTAAGCTAGTGACATAATTTTATAATGAAAAGTTATTTTCAAGTAAAATCTGCTGGTAGGCACTTAGCCAGGAAAATTTCAGAAGAAAACAGTAAATTTTTTTAATGAAAAAAATAAATGTAAAATTCCCAATAAAAATTTTTAGCTGGAGTTTGACATAAAAATCATTATTGGCAACATGTGACTTTCTATTCAAAAAACAGTAACTAAAAATTATTCTAATATAGGAGTAATGGAAACTACCCTATCAGTGCTTCCCAGCCTGTCACTTCATAACAATGCTGTTTGGTCAGCACAGGTAAGCAGGTGAGCTCCTCCAGGCTAACAGTCACCAGCTGGAACCCCCAGCCACCCAAGGCCTTAGTGGATGATGACTGAAAGCTCCGGATTGATCTTGACCATCTGTTATCTGTCACCCACCTACAACCCACCTGAGGCATGCCGGACTGGTTGGGAACTGACATTGATAATTCAGAATTTTTTTCAAAGTAAAATACTTTTGTAAAGATCACTGATTGCTAACACTTATCAGTATTATCATAGTTTTGTTACAGTTAAGCAACATTTGAATTGCATGTTTCAGAGTAATACTTTTTTTGAATATGAAATTACAAGTTCTAATGCAATAAGTCATTTTGAAAAGAAACTGCTACAATACCTTTTACCAAAAACCAATATTACAATTTTGTTTTTCTTTAAAATTAAACCAGTTATGACACACAATAGCATTATCTAGAAAACACTTTGTTAAGACTCATGGAATACAAAGATCAAAAGAGAGGGTTTGTCATCTTATATATCAGAAAAATGTAATGAGTTGTCTGTAATAATTTGAGTTGAAGGCATCACCCCCTGCACATTAAAATTTGCCAGACTGTCCTGGCTGGTGTAGCTCAATAGATTGAGCACAAGCTGCAAACCAAAGGGTCACCAGTTCAATTCCCACTCAGGGCCCATGCCTGGGTTGCCAGCCAGGTCCCCAGTATGGGGCACGCAGGAGGCAACCACACATTAATGTTTCTCTTCTCTTTCTCTTCCTCTTCCCCTCTCTCTAAAGATGAATGAATAAAATCTTTAAAAATATATAATAATAAATAAAAAATCAGACTGATTTTTTTGTTGCTATACACCATACACAGTATAGTAAAATAAACCTCAGAAAGGACATTGGTTTTTTAAATCTTGGCTTTAAGGAATGACAGTGCCTTTGAAGAAAATATATTGTTTGCAATCAGTGATATAGAAGTCCCACCTTATTCAAGGGGGGTATGTTCCAAGACCCCCCAGTGGATGCCTGAAACTGTGGTTAGGCATATACAAAACCCTATATATTCAATGTTTTTTCCATATATAAACATACATACCTATGGTAAAATTAATAAATTAGGCATGGTAAGAGACTAACAACTAATAACAACAGAACAGATATAACAACATACTGTAAAAAGTTATGTGGATGTGGTCTCATGTGAAATGCACAATGCCTGTGTGATGCCATGAAGTGAAACGCACACACTGGACAAAGGGACTATTCAGACCCAGGTGGGATGGATGGGGCGGCGCAAGATTTCATCACACTACTCAGAACAGGGCGCAATTTAAAACTTATGAATTGTTTATTTCTGGAACTTTCCATTTAGTATTTTTGGACCACAGTTGACTATGGATAACTAAAACCGCAGAAAGCAAAACTGCAGATGGCAGGAAGCTACTGTAAAAAAGTTTTCAGTTAGGAAACCAATCTAGAATCACTCTTAAGTGGCAGTGCATTTGAAAAATGGCATTAACCTATAATGTTTGCATTTCCAAAGGAAAATATAGAAGGAACTTAAAAAAGCAAGGTAACCATTTTTCAAAAAAAGTATTGATTCAAAAATTTACTGCACAAAAATATGTACTTCTTAACTGTTTCTAATAAATTAACTCCATAACATCTTTATGTATATTTATATATATAATCCCTGATAATCTATAAAAGAGGGTCTATAATAGTAAAATAAATGAATTTCAAAAGTACCCCATTCATAAAATGTATTTACCATTAATTTCTTCTCAAATTTAAGGAATGTAACAATATGTACAACTCTTATGTATTAGTATAATACCAAAATAGTACCAGTCATATTAACAGGCTGTCATAAGTGTAAAATGTTTGAGTCAAGTTAAAACTGGAGGACAGCTTAGGTTTGAATGAATATAATTATCTGTGGGAGGTTCACTTTCCGAGTGGAAATGACAATCATCTACAGTAGATTTCACAAGAGGTAGCGTTCAAGAAAAAAAAAAAAAAAAAAAAAAAAAAAAAAAAAAAAAAAAATAAAAAAAAAAAAAAAAAAAAAAAAAAAAAAAAAAAAAAAAAAAAAGTACATGCTTTGTTATCTTTAATCAACAAATTTACAGGAAAAAAAGATGTATTGGTTTCTTAGGAGATAATCAGTTGGTGACTTTTTTAATATGAATCTGAAATACAAAATTGTGAAGAGTACAATGAGGCAATTATTTTTCATTTCCAAAAGTCTTTAAATATGAAATCAAAATGTGAAAAGAAAGTAGACTCTAAGCTGTTTCACTGATGTAATATATTGGCTTACCTCATTAAGAATGGCCCAAACAGCAGAATTCTGAATAACTGAAAGTCGAAAGGCTGCAATGGGGTTTAGGCTGGGATCCACCATTCCTTCTGCAACACCATTCTCAAATTTTCCTTCAAAATAAAAGTCAACACTGGTTGGTAGGCTGGAACAAGCATGCTTCAAATATCACTGACATAAAGCAGGAAAGGAAAACAGAAATATTTCCTGTGGAAGTCTTCAGACAGGGAATGGGTGACTTTTTCCTTCTTCCTACTTTTATTCAGCTTTAAAATTTTTCATAAAGTAGTACATGCTTTAAAACAATAGAAGTAATCCATTTGAAGAGGCAGAGGTTTATTTTTATTATAAATTAAAAACAAAACAAAAATATACTGTGTACCAACCTCATGGAGGCTTAAGTCAATAAACATTTCAATGCTTTAATTAGACATACATATTAATACAATGGTTGGCCTTGGGCAGGGCTCAATCTATGTGTATCCTTTCCAAGGGCACATCGAGAAGGAATTACAAAGTGATACCTTCTCTAAGCAAATGCAGGGTAAAACTCCATTATAAATGGCAAGCTGAAAAAGCTCTCCCATAAGGATAAGGATCAAGAACTTGTATAAAAATTTAATGTGCTGGGAGGAATACTATTCTTTTTAAAACAAAACCAAATAATGCTGTTGAGTAAGAGACAGGAGAATGATTAGTTCTGAGCCACATTTCCCCCACTGTTGGCAAACTTTTTCTGTAAAGGCAGACAGTAAATATTTGGGGCTTTGTGAGCCAAGAGGAAAACTGAGGATACCACATAAGTATGTACATATATAGAGAAAACAAATTTCCACAAAACTTATATTGATGAAATTCAAAATATAGTAAGAACAACTGAATACATTATTTTCCCCCATTACAGGTGTACTAAAGAGAATGTAATTCTTTTGTGGGGGATAACATTTCAATTAACTGGAATTAAAAATCAGTGGTCCTTACTTCAGTGCTCCTTACCACCAAAAATCAATTGTAAATAGTCTTATGTTAATGTGGATCAATGAAGATTTTATATAGTTCACCCCGAATATTTCACACAGCTCAGATACTGCCTAATACATCAATCCACAAGCACATGACTTTAATGGAGCATATTTATCACTTGGAAGGTATTCATGGAATTCTTAGATTCTTCTCTTTATATTTGCCTTAGTGTATCATTACTTAAAGTGATTTATGGAAGCACCTCATTTACTTGGTATTACTTGTAGTTCAAATAATGCTGTCATCAGTGACTTGACTGCAATAAGCACTGTTTCATAATTTTAGGCTGAATTCATTAAGAAATAGCAGGTCTGTCGCAAAAATTAATTTTCAAAGAGATAATGGTGGTGAGGGCAGCTCTTGCACTTAGAAAAATTTTTATCTTATTCCTGAGTTCAAAATAAAAAATACTTTTTAAAATCAGTACTAAGCTGCAGAACTGCTGTGTGGTAGGGCAAGTCAGGATACTCAGTTCCTATTTCTGCAAAAATCTACAAAATTGATGATAGCAAAGTCCATGAGGGTGAATAAAATTCACCGCAGACATTGCTAGTTCAATAACATAATGACAAATTCAAATATTCCCTGTAAAGTACCTGCTGATGAATAATAAAATAACCAGAGGCCTTAAAAACTTCACATTTTCACAAGCCTTCTATCCAGCTAAGCCTTCTTGTCCTTCACATATATTTTTACCACCATTCACTGTAACACATCTTAGCAGATTCCACTTGAGGTTGTACCAATTTTGTTTTGAGAATATTCTTTCAACTTGTTTTGAAAATATTCTTGTCTATAGTTGTTCCACAGACTATTCAGAGACCAATCCTTCAGTCACTTCACTGTGGTATTGGCTCCAAATAACTGGGCAGAATCAATAACATCTGTCAACTTATCAAGAGCCAAGGAAACAATTCAAATAATTTGCTTTCTGACTATTGATATTGTTCCCCAAGTCTTCAACTCTTTAAGTAACTATCGCTGAAAACCTAACAGTTTAAAGTTTTTCCTTCTCTGCACACATATCTTTGGCCATTGCAGTTAAGTGCGATTTGATTAACTCATAGTTGGTAAGTGGTTTTATCTGTTTAACACATGAGCCATTTTAAAATTCACTTTGGTTACATCCTCATTTGAATTTATTTTGTGAAGAAATTCTGCTGTGATGAAAATATTCCATTTAAAATTTTCTAAGTTTTCTGATCATTGCTTTCCTGTGAGTTGGGAATATTGTTGTGAGTGCATAGTACAATTATGCTTTCTTTAGCAGAACTACTGCATCACTGCGTAACAACCACACCGACCCACCACCTCATGTCGTAAAATAACCCACATTCCACTGAGTTAAAAAGCATTCAGAGTCTACTTTCCTTGTTTTGACATGGTGGGTATGCACTGGCAATTTTTTGGTAAATGTCACAGTACAGTGATGTGTGTGGAACTAGAAACACTGTCAAATTAGACATTCATCATTGGTATTTATTTTTTTAAGATTTATTTATTTTTTAGAGTGGAGAAGAGAGGGAGAGAAACATCAATGTGTGGTTGCCTCTCACGTGCCCCCTACTGGGGACCTGGGCTGCAACCCAGGCATGTGCCCTGACTGGGAATCAAACCGGTGACCTCTCAGTTAGCAGGCCGGCAATCAGTCCACTGAGCTACACCAGCCAGGACCATCATTGCAATTTGTAGTGCACCAAGCAACAATCTGAAGCAATGAGAGCACCACCTTGATCTCCATTGCAGCTTCTCACTCTGCTGTTGTAGCATAAAAGCATGCGGACAATCCATGATACAAATACAAATGAGAATGGCTATGTTCCAGCACAACTTTATTTATGGACACTGACATCAGAACATTTTATAAGTTTTACATGTGAATGATATTCTTTTTATTTTTCAACCATTTAAAACTGAAAATAAACAATGAGAAAGAATTTTGAAAATGTTCTTAGCTCACGGTCCATTCAGAAACAGGCATTGAACCAGATCAGACCCTGGGCTATAGTTTGCTGACTTCTATGGTGTTATACAGTCTACTCTAGGGTCTTACAATATATAGATAGACTAGACCTCTAGTAAGATAAGATACAAACAAGCTGGAAATCATACTAGACAAGGCTTATATTCATTTGTATAAAAATATTAAGTATGTACCTCTGAAGTAATGTTTTATTGAAAAATTATTAATAAATTTATTTCATAAAAGTATGTCCACACTTGGGACTGGACTGGGATAGGGAATACAAAAAATTACTGACTATTGGGTTAAGCAGGGATTCAAGACTGAAAATTACTGTGTAATTGAAACATTTCAACAATGAGATATCTGGCATTGTCACCTGATGAGCTCATTTAATTAGAAAAAAAATACCAAATGATGTAACTGGCCTCATTAAAACACCTTACCCAGCAATTTTATTCTGCAGGTATGTTCCCGCATGTGCAAAAATTACAAACAAACTAGGTAACCATCACTAGGAGACTGGAGAAATAACTTATGATATGATAATACGAGGAAATACTGGCAGCCAATGAAAAGAATGAAGTTGAAGGTAATGCAGTTGAAGACTTCCTGCCATCTCTAAGTATATGTTGTACAGCAGGGGTATCAAGCTCATTTTCACCAGGGGCCACATCAGCCTCACAGTTGCCTTCAAAGGGCCGAACGTAATTTTAGGACTGTAAATGTAACTACTCCTTAACTAGGGGCAAGGAGCTCAGCGCCACTGCCAGGCTAGAAACAAGGTGCCGGGTGAATAAAACACGGCTGAAGGCCGGATTCAGCCCGTGGGCCTTGTGTTTGCGACCTGTTTTGTAGAGAAACTCATATACATGCTTAAGTGTTCAAATCAGCATTGTTTATAGTAATATAAACAATGTTGGAATATATAAAATGTTGTAAACAAACTCTATGCCAAGTAAGAGAATCTATACAGCAGTGAAAATGAATGAGCCACAGATACACACATCCATATGGATAACTCTCACAATGGTGAGAGAGAAAAATTATAGACTACAGAATGATGTAACATCAAATTTAAAAACAGTAAAAATAATACTGAGCATTGCTCAAGGAAATTTTATACTTATGTAGTACAGTGCATATGGAAATGGTAGCCATAAAATTTAGCATAGCAGTTACCCTTGGGTGGAGGGGAAAAGAAGACATTAGGGAAGAACAACCGAATTGGCAAATCTTAGGCTAGATATACAGATACTCATTATATTTGCATCTTTTTGTATATCTGAAATATTTACAATTTTTAAAACTGTTCATCTTCCATATGGGCATATGCATTTTGTTCAGTGGGAAAAAAAGATGCAAAACAAGGTTGTACACTCAGTATGTGATCATTTGTGCATGACTGTGTTTTTAAAGAATTTACTCATTTTTATTTATGACTAGGCTACTTCTGAAAGGACACAAATCATTACAGTAATTACCTCTAGGAAGCACTGGATAGGAAGGGAAAGAAGAGGGAATAAGATTTAAGTTTAGCCCTGGGTGGGTGGCTCAGATGGTTGAGGATTCATCCTGTACACGAAAATGTTACGGGTTCAATCCCCAGTCAGGGTGTGTGCAAGAAGCTGATTGATGTGGGAAACTTGATTCTTTTAGATGATGCAGTAAAGAATTAAAGATCAGCAAGCTGATTAGTATACAAGCACAGTTTACTAGTAATACGTTCTCAGGGAGGAGAACAGGCCTAGACCTTAACCCACCAATCAATATGTAAGTCCCTCACCTCACCCTGCAAACTATGTAAATCCTCAGGACAAAGAGACTGGGGGCCTATGCCTGTCTTGCCCACCTCCACTAGGCCCGTTCTCTTCCCTGAGGATGTATTACCAATAAACTCTACCTGTATACTAATCAGCTTGCTGATGTTTTAATTCTTTACTACGTTGGCAAGAAGTACCAATTTTCCCACAACAGATGTTTCTCATCTGTGTTTCTTTCTCTCCCTCTCTCTCTAAAAAACAAAAACAAAAAATGTATCCTGAGGTGAGGACATAAAAAAATGTTTAAAAGACTTAGGTTTAGACTTCTGGCTAAGATGGAGGCATAGGTAGACACACTGTACCTCCTCCTACAATCAAAATAAGGACAATAACAATCTAGAAACAAAATAACAACCAGAACTGACAGAAAATTGAGCTGTATGGAAGTCCAACAACCAAGGGGTTAAAATAGACATATTCATCCAGACCAGTAGGAAGGGCGGAGTGGGGCAGTGTTACGCAGCCAGGCTGAGAGGGGTGGTAGAAGCAGTAACACCAGGCACAAGGCAGCAGCTGACAAACCCCAGACACTCAAGGCGGCAGCAGGCAGAGCCCGGGTGCAGGATAGCAACGGGCAAACCCAGTGAGGCGGCAATTGTGAAGCCCAGCATGGTGCCTAAGGCGGCTGGCTGGCTGACTGGGCAGTCCCACATTCATGAGCAGATAAACCAGGTGAAACTGGGGAGTGAGACAGACCGCACAATCCAGGATCCCAGCTCAGGGAAACAGAGCCTCAAAACACCGACTGAAAACACCTATATGGGTTGTGGTGCTGAGAGAAACTTCCAGCCTCACAGGAGAGTTCATTGGAGAGACCCATACGGTCCTGTAACATACACAAGCCCACCCACATGGGAATCAGCACCAGAAGGGCCCAATTTGCTTGGGAGAAGCGCAGAAGGGACTCAAGTCCAACAGAGAACAGAGCAAGCGCCATTGTTCTCTCTCGGACTCTGCCCCCACATACAGCATCACAAACCAGTGACTGGGTTGCCCTACCCTGGTGAGCACCTAAGGCTCTGCCCCTCATATGAAACAGGCATGCCAAGACAAAAAAAAAAAAAGGCCCAAACTGAAGAACAGATCAAAGCTCCAGAGCAAATACAACTAAGTGATGAAGAGATAGCCAACCTATCAGATGCACAAATCAAAGCACCGGTGATCAGGATGCTCACAGAATTGGTTGATTTTGCTCACAAATTAGATGAACAAATGAAGGCTACAATAAGAGAAATGAAGGAAAACACACAGGGAACCAATAGAGATGGGAGGAAAACTGGAACTCAAATCAATGGAGTGGACCAAAAGGAAGGAAGAAATAACCAAATAGAAAACAAGGAAGAAACAGGAACTCAAAAAAGTGAGGAGAGGCTTAGGAACCTCCAGGACATCTTGAAACGTCCCAACATCCGAATTATGGGGGTACCAGAAGGGGAAGAGGAGGAGCAACAAGTGGGAAACTTATTTGAACAAATAATAAAGGAGAATTTCCCCAATCTGGCAAAGGAAATAGACTTCCAGGAAGTCCAGGAAGCTCAGAGAGTCCTAACGAAGTTGGACCCAAGGAGGAACACACCAAGACACATTATAATTACATTACTCAAGATTAAAGATAAAGAGAGAATCTTAAAAGCAGCAAGAGAAAAGGAGACAGTTACCTACAAAGGAGTTCCCATAAGACTAGCAGCTGATTTCTCAAAAAAAATCTTAGTGGCATGAAGGGGCTAGAAAGAACTATTCAAGTCTCTTCATCCAAGTACCAATGTCCAAGATTACTCTATCCAGCAAAGCTATCATTTAGAATGGAAGGGCAGATAAAGTGCTTCCTAGATAAGGTCAAGTTAAAGGAGTTCATCATCACCCAGCCCTTATTATATGAAATGTTAAAGGGATTTATCTAAGAAAAAGATAAAAATATGAAAAGTAAAATGACAACAAACTCACCACAATCAACAACTGAACATAAAACAAAAACAACCTAAGGAAAAAACTAGAAGAACACAATCGCAGAAATGGAGATCACGTGGAGGGTTATCAGCAGGGAGGAGGAGAGGGGAGAATGGGGGAAAACATACATGGAATAAGAAGCATAATTGGTATGTACAAAACAGACATGGAGAGGTTAAGAACAGTATGGGAAATGGAAAAGCCAAAGAATTTACACATATGACCATGGACATGAACTAAGCAGGGGTGAATGCTGGAAGGAATAGGAGTACCGGGTAGAGGGGGATAAAGGGAAGAAAAAAATGACATAACTGTAATAGCATAATCAATAAAATATATTTAAAAATATATATATACAGTCATTCACCGAGTTGATATCTATCAAGTGAAAGGCCTACATGACAGAAAACACCCCTACGTTTTCACAGTGAGAATACAGAATTGAACAATGATGACACGGTACAGGTACATACCCTGTGGTATGAAGAGCCAAAAAGAGAGGCAACTAAACTGGTTAAAAATGGTGAGAAAGTGTCACTAGGAGGAGAGATGTCAATTGATCATTTCAGTTGAAAAAGATATCGACAAACATGGCTGCACCTGAGAGCATTGGACATGAGAGGACCAATATTCTTGGGACTGGAGAAATAAAGAATAGGAGGAAAGTAACAAGTTGTGAAAGTGGATGGGAACTAAGGAATCTGATAATGGAAAGTTATTAGGTTTTACCTAGGTTAACATAATTATATTGGGCTGATCCAAAAGTCTGTTACTTTTTTTCTGTATGACAGCTCTTACTTGTCTTTAACGTTATTCAAAACAATTTTGTTAGACTGTATTTTGACAGTTGTCATATTGGTGTGCATTTGGAAAAAAATTATCGGAGACTCCAGCCAAGATGGAGAAGTAAGTAGATACATTCGAATCATAGCAAAAGAAGAACAACAACAAATTTAAAAATTAAAAACAACCAGAACTGACAGAAAAATCGAACTGTATGGAAGTCCAACAACTAAGGAGTTAAAGAAACCTTCATCCAGACGGGTAGGAGGGGTGGAGATGGGCAGCCAGGGCAGAGAGGACTCGAGGCAAGGCAGTGGCTGGAGGACCAGGGTGGGCAAATCGGCATCTGGTGGATTGGGCGAGGTGGTGGCTTGTGGACTGGGAGGTCCCATATTCTTGTGCTGATAAACCAGGAAGAATAACTGGGGAGCAGGACAGACGCACAACACAGGGTTCTGGTGGGGGAAAAAAGCCTCAAGGCCCCTGACTGAAAACATCTATGGGGTTGACGCGGCAGCACGAAACTCCCAGCTTCATAGAGAGTTCATTGGAGAGACCCATGGGGTCCTAGAGTGTACACAAACTCACCCACTTAGGAATCAGCACCTCAATTTGATTGTGGGTAGCAGGGGAAGTTACTGAAAACCAGCAGAGAACTGAGGAAGAGGCACTGTTCCCTCTCATACCCCTCCCCCCCATATAGCATCACAACATAGAGCATATAGCATCCCTTATAGCAAAGGGAGTTGCCCCACCCTGGTGAATACTTGAGGCCCTGCCTCCTTATAACATAATAGGTACATTGAGACAAAGAAACACAGCCCAAATGAAAGAACAGATCAAAGCTCCAGAAAAAGAACTAAATGATGAGAGGATAGCCAACCTACTGATGCAGAGTTTAAAACACTGGTAATCTGGATGCTCACAGAATTGGTTAAATTTGGTCACAAAATGAAGGAAGAAATGAAGGCTACCCAAAGTGAAATAAAGAAAAATACACAGGGAATCAACAGTGACAGTTAGGAAACCAGACTCAAATCAGAGAGAATGGTTTGGAGCAGAAGGAAGAAACATTCAATCAGAACAAAATGAAGAAATGAGAATTCAAAAAAATGAGGAGAGGCTTAAGAACCTCTAAGGACATCTTCTAAACGTTCCAACATCCGAATCATAGGGGTACCAGAAAGAGAAGAGGAAGAGCAAGAAATTGAAAACTTAGTTGAAAACATTAATAAAGGAGGACTTTCCCAATCTGACAAAGGAAATAGACTTTCAGGAAGTCCAGGAAGCTCACAGAGTCCCAAAGAAGTTGGACCCAAGAAGGAACACACCAAGGCACATCATAAGTACATTATCCAAGATTAAAGATAAGGAGAGAATCTTAAAAGCAGCAAGAGAAAAGGAGACAATTACCTACAAAGGAGTTCCCTAAGGCTATCAGCTGATTTCTCAAAACAAACTTTACAGGCAAGAAGGGGCTGGAAAGAAGTATTCAAAGTCATGAAAGGCAAGGACCCACATCCCAGATTGCTCTATCCAGCAAAACTGTCATTTAGAATGGAAGGGCAGATAAAGTTCCCAGATAACGCCAAGTTAAAGGAGTTCATCATGGTCCATCCCTTATTATATGAAATGCTAAAGGGACTTATCTAAAAAAAAGATGATAAAAAATATAAACAGTAAAATGACAACAAATTCACAACCAAACCTAAAACAAATAAATAAATAAACTAAGTGAACAACTAGAACAGGAACATAATCACAGAAATGGAGATCACATGGAAGGTTATCAGTCGGGGACTGAGAGGGAGAGAGAATGGTAAAAGGTACAGGGAATAAGCAGTATAGATAGGTAGAAAGGAGACAGGGGGAGGGCAAGAATAGTATAGGAAATGTGAGGCCAAAGAACTTATATGTGCAACACACGGACATGAGCTATAAAGGGGGGGAGGATGTGGGTGACAGGGGGTGTACAGGGCAGAGGGGAATAAAGGGCGGGAAATGGGACAAGTGTAATAGCATAATCAACAAAATTTATTTTAAAAAACTTGTCAAAATTGGTGAATTTTTGTGTAGCCGTTTTAATACTGAAGATGGAAGAAGATACACAACATTTTCAGCATATTATGATTTAATATTTCCAGAAAGGTAAAAACACAACCGAAACGTTAAAAAAAAAAAAAAATTTGTGCAGTGTGTGGAGAAGGTGCTGTGACTGATGGAACATATCAAAAGTGACTTTCAAAATTTCTTGGTACTACTGACATTTTGGCCAAATAATTCCTTGCTATGGGGCTGTCTTATGTATTGCAAGATGTTTATTTAACAGCACCCCTGGCTTCTACGGGTTACAAGCCAATAGCGGGAGATAGCAAACACACTCAAAATATCCAAATCAATAAAGTTACTGGTGAAAATGAAAAATGTGTCTTTTATTTTACAGAAAAAGCTAAACAATATATTTGGCCAACCGAATAATAGTGACATTTTTAAAAGGTAACTGCAGTGGCTCTATGGAAAGCCAACAAAAGGGCAGAGGTAGATGCAGTCCTTCTCTGGTTCAGACACAGAGGCACAGAGCCTAGATCACCATCGCAAATGGACATATTTATGCTAATGGGTAGCAAAGCCCATGGGGTGGTATGTGGGGTGTCTCCCCACATTACGCTCAGGCAACCAGATGAGTGGTGAGAACAAAAAGTGTGGTGAGCAATAAAAACATGTCAGTGTTACATACACTCAGAGGAGGTGATCTGGCATATGGATATTGCTGAGACCATGAGAATAGCTAAGGTAAAGCAGCAAGACTGCAAAATGCAGCTGAAGACAGATTATCTGACATGAATATCAACAAATGGCAGGTAGAGGAAAGAAAGGGGAACCAGTAAATGAACATTTGATCTGAAATCCTAGTTGGGTCAAGATAATAAAACACAAGAATAAAACTTGGAGTGCACTGGTGGTAACTGTAATCCTAAAGCTGTTGAACATTTGAAATCATTTAAAATTACTTTAGGATTAAATTTTAAAAAATCAAGGACATTTTTACCAGTCTAAAATAGGCATTACCTATCCTGAAATAACCATCTTCTAATTGTTTGTCTTTGGTTTCCTTGCTTATTTCCAAACCTTCACTCTAAAACAAAACAAAAACATTAATTTTATAAACTCTTCCATTTAAAGCAAAGATAAGTTATCAATATATCTTAATAAAAATAAAAATGGCATTTGTGGCACAGCTATATCTAAAAACAGAAAATGTCATTTCACTCTTAAACCTTAAAGGGCTTATCAATATGTGTGTTCTTTTTTCTAACTATCATCTGAACCTGTATATAATATACTGGTGATTAGGAATTTAAATTTTAAATAATTTAAAATTCAAATCAATTTAATAAAATACTAGTTTCTATTAAAAATATACACAAGAACTGTGTGCTAACTTGAAAGAGATCTAAGCATTCCTTAGAGGCCAATACATTAATTCTGTGTATTAACCAATAGGCATTAAAACCACATGGTATTTGAGGGTTCAAAATACAAACAGCAGGTAAACATAAAAGTAAAAGAATGATTCATTTATTTTCCTAGTATAAACTTCCAAGTATTTTCCAACAGGAAACAAAATGAAGGCTCATTCTATGAATAAGGCAAACAGGACAATATAGTAGGTGTCCCATATTTCAAAAGAAATTAATATTGCCAATGAGGTCCCACAATAATGAAAATTTTCTTTCACCTTATAAATAAGAATAGCCTCAAACCAAGTCTATTGGTATTCTTAAGGAAAATTAAGGGGAAAAAATAGTCATACCTTAAAAGGTAAAACTTCCACAGATGTGTTTAGCAGCATATCTCCTGGATGTTCTTGGTTGCCACTGTGGAACAAATAACTAAAAATACAAACATAAAAATAAAAATACAAGTCAGACTAAACTTTACAAATGTTCAAGAAGGTGGCCTTCCTGCAGAGGAAGCCTTCTACAGAAGTTGACACTAGAACTTGTAGTAACTGTACATTATGTTCTGAATTGTGGGGAATTAAAAACTGAAGGGTGCAAGCCTTAGGTGACATGTTAATTCCTTCTGTCAGAAGGGGCATGTTTGCTGTTTAACATAATAATGCACTTAACAGATTAAGAATAATGATGGTTTTATGTTGCTGTTTATATGGCTTTAAATATATAACTTCTTGATAGGAATGATCAAAATTGCATTATAATACTGTGTCTTGATCAGAGAAAATTTTCACTAGCACAGACATAAGTTTTTGCAAGGTCAAAGACTAGTTTTACCCAATACAAATAATTTTAGTATTAGTAGAGTAAAAATGAATTAACCAATACCAAATACCTGAATAATTCCATCTGTCAGTGTTAACAAATATTTGAATAATGACTGATTATATGACATACTGTGGTAAATCTAAAATACTCTTTGGGTTTGATTATTTTGTTCTTATGTTTTGATACTCTGAAAACTAGTATGTGTGGCTAAGTGGAGGAGGGTGGAAACCAAACAGGGCACACAAAGCATATCTAAATCCAAATCTAAAACTCAAGATTAGTTAAGTCAAATGGTTAAACATTTATGCTTAGAAGTCACAAAGACCTGCATCCAAGTTCTAGCTGTCCTGATTACTAGAATTTTCACCTTAGCAAGTTGCATTAGCTTTCTGAACCTGAGTGTCATCTGTACAATGCAGATATTCTCACCCTCACATGACTGTTATCAACAAGCTTATGAGAACTGACAAAAAGCACCTTGCATATTAAAAATACTCAGTAAGTAACAGTTACAACAGAACTCTGGCATGGTTACAGCACGATATCTGTGGGCAGAAGGCATCTATGACGAGGACTTGATTTGCAAATGTTACACAGGTCAGGGACTCTAATAAGAAGCTCCTTCTAAGCTACACCAAAAATTACTTCTGGAATTTTCTCTAAGACACATTTTTTTAAAGACATCTTTGCCTTGAAACGCTACATCATATAACCATGGGCCATTCAGTATCTCATCTATAGATGCAAAAAATATGAGTGGATATAATCTGGAGTTCAGACAAATTGATTCAGAAGTGTTTGGTATGTGATTATCTATAGTGAAAACTCAGTAGCACCTAAAAATTTAACATTAGAAGAAGTAAATGATGGTGGAGCCATGCCTGTGCAGCCACTAAATGTTCGCAATCATATATGACAGAGTATAATACTGGAAAATATACGATATAAAATTACATGTACACTAACGACCTCAAAGCAGAAAGCACACAGAATAACCAAGAAAAAAAAATGTGTCGATGTGGTCACAATGGTGTCCTTGGAGTTATGATTCTTTTCCTTATTCCTCAGACTTTTAAATTTTTGTATAATGAACACATATCATGCTATACAGTCAGAAAACATTTTTCCTAACACATCATGTCTATATTAATAAATACAACTTCTGCTTTCCTCCTCTTAGCATGTAAGTTTTTGTGAAAATTAAAAAGTGATTCCTTTTTTTCCTGTCCTAGGAAGGGTGGGGCCTATCCAAGAATCTAAAATTCATATATGAGTTTCTACTAGAAAAGTACCCTCAGTAGGGGCATGTAAATACTGCTTTACAGAGATTTATTGTAAATGTACTTATTATTACAAAATGTGATCTTCGATATGTGAGGTTTTTAGGCAGATTCTTCAATGGAATTTTCATTTGCTAAAAATAAACCAATAGACATGCTTGAGGCTGTTCTTGTTCATCAAGAAGGTGAAAGAAAATTGTTGTTTCTTTAAGTGTAGTAAACAATACCTCAAAGTACAGATAATCACTATATAGTATAAAAATAAGCATTAAATAACAAATATTATATATTCATTTAAGTGCAAAATATCACTTAACAGTACTTCTATGTTTTTTCCAGTGGTACTCCCATTGCTTAAAACATTCACACTTAAATATCTCCTTAGAATCAGTATAAAGTAACTAAAGAAAATTTAAAATATTACATTATAGCTATGCACTGTTTTTATCCACCTTAAACTGAATTACTCCAAATGACTTTTGGCATATTCTAAAAACCAAATGACCCTCTCACAAGAAAGCATAACATAATAAACCAGAGGCTAAAGAATTATACTCTTTTTTGGGGATCACATGTGAATATGCTACACACAGTCTGGGAAACACAGCCAAAACTAAGAGTTTGAAGGACTCATGACTGCTAAATAAAAAATGGAGAGAAAGAGTCCTAAGCTTTATACAATAGACATAAATGTTGAAAGACATTTTTCAACATTCACAACAATGGTTGTGAATTCCCCCATGATGTAATAAAAGTAACCCAACATTTTCAAAACCAAGGACTAGAGATAGTCACAGTCTGTTAAACTTGTCATTTCAACCAATCTTCTGAATATTCAACCATCTCTCACTCAAATCTTATGGGATATTCCAGGATAGGAATACGAATTTGAGATTTTCTGGCACAGTTCTAAGTATATCTATGTAAGTATTAAAAATATACTAAATATATGTTTACACATAGCAAAAGAATTTATCAAACATGCTAAATGCTACTTTTATATCTGAAAACAACACACCCATTTTATTATCCAGTTGCAAAAAATATATATATTTGTAACCCAACATTTGGAACCCACTGCCTCCTCATATCTGTTATACACACAAAAAATTCCATCATAAATCACTTTATGAAAGAGGTTTTAACTGTAAGCCCAAATATACTTCAATAATCACCAACCTTTCTACATTGACTGGCTTATCAAATTTAAACAAGATGTAGTCTCCTGCCACTGGGGTTATAGCCCAGAAGAAATCCTCCCCCATATATGTTTTCTCCAGTGTATGTCCTTGGTAGACCTTCAAAGAAGTAGATACTTCTGCAGGTGGGTTTACATGGATTTTTAAAAGTAACGGTTTCATGTAATCTTTATCCTAGGAGGAAAGACATATATGCAATTAAAACAACCTACAGCTTATTTATACTTAAGAAGAGCACTGATAATGCACCACATAACAAATCGTATGTTAATGAGAAAAATCAAACAAAATCACCAACCGTAAGTTTCTGAATTTTTCCTGTTAGTGAAGAATGCAGACCAACATGTTGAAAGAGGGAAGGTCTGAAGCGAATTCGTAGATTTGCTTTCTGTCTATCACAATGTTTCTAATTAGGAAAAAAGTCATGTTAGTGTCACATTATAAAGTGAAATCTTGTCATCTGAAAAATGAGAAGTTCTTCAGCTAAGCACTGAAAAGAAAATCCAACTTCATCTCATAATTACAAATCACATTTTTTAGGATCCTCACTGAGGTATTAATTGACTTACTGCCCACCTGATAAACAGACATGATGCAGAAATTTAAAATAAGGACATCTAAGGGAAGAGTAAAAAATTTATTTTCAACCATGTCTCAAAATAGACTTGACCTTTAATATTAAAATGCACAAACTATAAACTAGGGGTTTAGGTCAAATAGACAAAATATACAAAAAGATAACAGAATGAAGAATTTGCAAATAATATAAGGCACATTCTGTTACATGAAAGCAACTTGAACATGTAAAACAACAACTTATATAAGCAAGTAAACCATATTAAAGGTTCCACAGACAAATCCATCTCAGCAGTTACAGGATACCTACTTCTCAACTCAAAGTGCCTGATGACTCAGACTTCAGATTACAACCTGTCCTCAAACTTGATCACAGTGAGAGACCTATGATGTCAGCGGATTATCAATGGGAGTTACTCTGGTGCTTCAAGGTAGCCATGGCTACTGGTCATGCTTTCATAAGCTCTTCATTTCAATGACTTTTCATAAAATTTTAGGCGAAGAACATATCCAAAAAGACATATTTATAAAACATTTCCACTATGAGTGGGCATAGAGGGAGCATTCCTCAACATAATAAAGGCCATATATGAAAGACCTACAGCCAGTATCATACTCAATGGGCAAAAACCTAGAGCTTTCCCACGAAGATCAGGAACAAGACAAGGATGCCTGCATTCACCATTCCTATTCAACATAGTATTGGAAGTCCTAGCCACAGCAATCAGACAAGAAAAAGAAAGAAAAGGCATCTAAATTAGAAAGGAGAAAGCAAAACTGTCACTGTTTGCAGATGACATGACAGTGTACACAGAAAATCCTATAGACTCCACCAAAAAACTACTCGAACCAGTAAGTGAATTTGGCAAAACAGCAGGATACAAAATCAACATTCAGAAATCAAAGGCATTTTTATTTTTGTACACCAACAATGAAACATCAGAAACAGAAATCAGGGAAAAAAATCCTATTTGATATAGCAACAAGGAAAATAAAATAACTAGAAATAAACCTAACCAAGGAGGTAAAAGACCTATATGTAGAAAACTAACAACACTAAAGAAAGAAATTAAGGAAGACACAAACAAATGAAAGCATGTACAATGTTCATGGATTGGAAGAATTAACATCATCAAAATGGCCATACCAGCCAAAGCAATTTAAACATTCAATGCAATACCTATTAAAATACCAATGGCATTATTTCACAGATACAGAACAAACATTTCAGAAATTTATATGGAACCATAAATGACCCCAAACAGCTGCAGTAATTCTGAGAAAGAAGAACAAATTAGGAGGGATCACAATACCTGTCACCAAACTGTATTACAAGGCCACTGTAATCAAAACAGCCTGGTACTGGCATAAGAACAGACACATGGACCAGTGGAACAGAACAGAGAGCCCAGAAATAAACCCAAGTCTCTACAGTCAATTAATATTTGACAAAGGAGGCAGCAACGTAAAATGGAGTAAATGTAGCCTCTTCAACAAGTGGTGTTGGGAGAACTGGACAGCTATGTGCAAAAAAAATGAAACCCGACCACCAACTTATACCATACACAAAAATAAACTCAAGGTGGGTAAAAGACTTAAATGTAAGTTGTGATACCATAAAAGTCCTAGAGGAAAACATTGGCAGGAAAATCTCAGACATTCCACGCAGCAACATCTTCATGGATATGTCCCCTAAAGCAAGGGACATAAAGAAAAGAATAAAAAAAATGAGATCTCATCAAATTAAAAAGCTTCTGCATGGCTAACAAAAAAGCATTACAATGAAAAGAGAATCAACTATATGGGAAAATATATTTGCCAATGGTACCTCGGACAAGGGTTTGATCTCCAAAATATATAACGAACTCACATGACTTCCATTCCAGATGACAAAAAAATCCAATTAAAAAATGGGTAAAAGACTTGAACAGACACTTCTTCAAGGAGGACACAGAGAGGGCCCAGAGGCATATGAAAAGATTCTCAGCATCACTAGCCATCAGAGAGCTGCAAATTAAAACCACAGTGAGATACCACTTTACACCAGTGAGAATGGCCATCATAAACAAATAAGTGTTGGAGAGGATGTGGAGAAAAGAGAACCCTAGTGCACTGTTGGTGGGAATGCAGACTGGTGCAGCCATTGTGGAAAATAGTATGGAATTTTCTCAGAAAACTAAAAATGGACCTACCTTTTGACCCAGCAATTCCACTACTAGGATTATATCCTAGAAACCCTGAAACACCAATCCAAAAGAACCTATGCACCCCAATGTTCATAGCAGCACAATTTACAATAGGCAAGTGTTGGAAGCAACCTAGGTGCCCATCAGTAAATGAATCAAGATGGATCAAGAAACTATGGTACATTTACACAATGGAATACTACACAGCAGAGAGAAAGGAGCTCCTACCCTTTGCAACAGCATGGATAGAACTGGAGAGCATTATGCTAAGTGAAATAAGCCAGGCAGTGAAGGATAAATACCATATGATCTCATCTTTAACTGGAATATAATCAACAAAAGAAAAAAGCAAACAAAATATAGCCAGAGACATTGAAATTAAGAACAATTTAACAATAACCAGAGGGGAGGGGGGAGGGTTTTCAGGAACTACTATAAAAGACACATGGACAAAACCAAGGGGTAGGGTGGAAACAAGGGAGGGAGGTGGCTTTGGCTGGGGTGGGAGGGAGTGGTGGAGGGAAAATGTAGACAACTGTAATTAAACAACAATAAAATAGGAGAGGAAAATGGCACCATGGTAGTAGGGAGCAGATTCCACTTCCCCCTACACACTGGAGAAAAACCTAGCCAATCTACGGAGGAACAGAGCAAACAGCCAACAGTACCCCCGCGTATATGAAAATAGGAGACCAAGAATTGTAGCAGACACTGAAAAACCAGATGGTAAGGAGACTGCTTCATGACAGTAAGGTCCCTGGGACCTTAGTGCGGGGGGACCAGGGTGGCTGCAGCCCCTGGCCGGCGCCCGCTGGGTCTGCCACAGGGTCCTTGGGAGAGAGCCGGGTCAACTGCTCCCTTCCCCTGCCAAACAAGGTTTGAGCAGCACTGGGAGAGACCTGGCTGCTTGAAGTCGCAGAGAGGGGAATAAGGGCTAAGCAGCAAACACACAGGAACTGTGAGCACCCCCGGAGTCTGTGGACGCTGGTTGGGGAGAGCTGGGAGTCACGCAGTAATGGGGATCTGACTCTCACAGTCACCAGTCTGGCTAGAGAATTGGGCTGTGCCAGAAGCTAGACCCTTGTGCGGAGCAACAGGTTTAGTAGAAGGAATCTCTCCAAAAGAAAAAGTGAAGAGAGAGACACTGTTTGGGGATTTCTCCTGTACCAGCCGCTCTGGCCAGCTCCCCACTCAGCCAGGCAGTGATCCCGAGGTTGAGCAGAAAGCCCTGCGCACCCCCATACCACTGGGAAGGAAGGGTATGATCCTGGGCCATGGGACCGAAGCAGCCTGGCAAGTGCGTGCCGGCATCCCAGCCCACAGCGGTGACCCCATCCCACACCCAAGGCACCAGGCTGCGCTGATCCAGAACAGACAAGAGCCATACCAGTCACCCCTCAGCTCCCTGCAGCCAGCAAGACCAGAAAAACTGGTTTGGCCAGTTTGAAATCAACAAGAGGTTCTTGGTTTTTGTTATTGTTGTTTTTTAAGTAATTTTTTATTTTTCAATTTTTATTATTTTTATCTTTAAATTCTTTTTTCCTCTCTTTCCCTCTTTCTTGTTTTCTTCCTTCTTCCTTACCAATTTCATCTCATCTTCCTTCCTTCTTCTGCCTTTTTTTTTAAATACCCACAAGTGAGACAAAAAACCTGGAACTCTGAAAAGATCAGAGTTGGACCGAAAGAGGGGGCATCCCAATAGCTGTACAGTGAGACAAATTTCACTTTGCCATTACAGAAATGCTGCAAGTTATTGCATATTTGTATATTATTTTTTCCCATTATTCTTACATCTTTTATTTTAATAGTATTTTTGTATTCCTCTTCTTTCTGTATAGTCTTCTTTGCTTGGCTGGTCATTCTTTATCATTTGACAGGTTTCCCCTGTTCTCTCTTTCATAGTGTATTGCTAATTTATTATCCCTCACTTGTGTTCCATTAGCACACGACTTAAGGTCCTACACTCCCTATTCTTGTTATCTAGATCTCGTAGATCCTGTCATATGATGGTTGCTCTAATATTATTGTAAATAACAGCTGTTTCATACAACTGTAAATATTTCACAACACCCCTCCCAGATATTAGCCCACTCCACGGTTTCCTGAACTCTATTACTGTAGTGGTTAACTCTATTCTCTCACACACTATACCTATTTACTATCCTTTACTCTCACCTTACCTCAGAATCTGAGCTCCTACAACCTCACTGATTTCTAGATCCAACTCACAATCCTTCCCTCCCCAACAATACACTCATCTTCCTTCTTTCCATTCTTTCCAAAAAGTGGCTAGTTCGGTGGAAGATCACGGTTAACACTATACAGAATCAGAGGATCTCCTATCTCTTCTCTACCAGCTGCTACTGTAAATACCATAGAATACTCTCTTGCTGTCTTAAACCATTTTGCCTTCCCCCTCCAAAGGATCACAAAAAAGAGTTGGTAAAAGCGGTGAACACCAGGATACCCACTAGAAGAGGAAACCCAACAACAAAGGAAGCACCAACAGATAACAACAGAAGGAGATGAAGGAGGGAGTAGAAACCACACAAATGTCAATCCAGGACCTATCTGGAAATACAAATAAATAGTGGAGAAATCACCCAGAACAAACAACTGAACAAGAACAAGAGAGAATCCTCAAAACCTTGTACACATGGAAGAACCAGCTTCAACACAACCTGCCCTCACCAGCAGAACAAAATACAAGAGGTGATGGACAGAGTCACCCTCAGTTAACCAGCTGGTGGGAAGGACCCACCAGAGAAAGACCAAACAACAATCAAACCCCAGACAAACACAGAGCCAACTTAAACGACAGCCCAAGACCGGTGAGCTCAGGAGATCAAGGAGACGGTACCACTGAATCTCACAGGTATTCTACCACAGAAGATCACAACATAAACCTAGGGAGCCAGAACAGATCAATTTAAGAAGCTGAGGCTAACAAGAAGAGTCTCACAAACAGTGAGAAGACAAAGAAACAATCCCCAAATGAAAGGAAAGGAGGAAGCCTCAGAAAGAATGCTAAATGAAAGAGCGGCAACTCAACTATCAGATACTGAGTTCAAAGCAATGGTTATCAGGAAACTCAATGAGCTCACAATGAGCTACCAGAAACTACAGGGAAACTACAATGAACTCATTGCAAACTATATCAATGCAAAAAAAGAAATAGAAATTATGAACAAGGGCCAAGAGGAAATGAAGAATACAATTTCCACGTTGAAGAACACAGTAGAAGGAATCAAAAGCAGGATCAATAAAGCAGAACATCGGATCAGCGAGTTGGAGGACAAAGTAGGAAAAAACACCCAGAAAGAGCAAGAAAAGGAAAAGAGGCTCAGAAAGAATGAAGAGGGATTAAGAGAAATGCAAGACAATATGAAATGTAATAATATCCATATAATAGAGATATCAGAAGGAGAAGAAGAAGAGCAAGGGATAGAAAACCTATTTGAAAAAGTAATGATGGAAAACTTGAGTAATCTGATGAGAGAAAAAGTCACACAAATCCAGGAAACATAGAGTCCCAATCAAGAGGAACCCAAAGAGGCCCACTTCAAGACACATCATCATTAAAATGGCAAAATTCCAAGACAAAGAGAGAATCTTAAAGGTAGCAAGGGAGAAACAGGAAGTAACATATAAGGGAGCCCCGATAAGGTTAGCAGCTGACTTCTCAATGGAAACGCTCCAAGCCAGAAGAGAATGGCAAGGAATACTCCAAGTAATGAGAACCAGAAGCCTGCAACCAAGACTACTTTACCCAGTAAGGCTCTCAATCTAGAAGGCCAAATAAGGAGCTTCCCAGACAAAAAAAAAAAGTCTAAAAGAATACACCTCCACCAAACCAGTTCTACAAGAGATGCTAAAGGGACTGCTTTAAGAAAAGGAAGGAAAAGTGAGAGAGAAAGGAACACAGGTACAAAAATGGCAATGAATAAGTACGTATCAATAATAACCTTAAATGTAAATGGATTGAATGCTCCAATCAAAAGACATAAAATAGCTGAATGGATAAGAAAGCATGACCCACACAAATGCTGCCTACAAGAGACCCACCTCAGGACAAAAGACCTACACAGACTGAAAGTGAAGGGCTGGGAACAAATTTTCCAAGCAAATAGGGAAAAAAAGCCAGATTAGCAATACTCATATCAGACACAACAGACTTCAAAAAAGGGCCATAGAGACCCAGAAGGTAACTTCATATTACTCGAGGGAAGAATCCACCAAGAAGACATAAACATTGTAAATATATATGCACCCAACATAGGAGCACCCAAATACAAAGACAATCTTAGAGGACTTCAAGAAAGATATTGACAGCAACACAATTACAGTAGGGGATTTTAACACCCCACTGTCAAAAATGGACAGATCTTCCGAACAAAATATTGACAAAGATTGAACAATACCCTAGATGAAATGGACTTAACTGATATATATATAGAGCTCTTCATCCTAAAGAAGCTAAATACACATTCTTTTCAAATACACATGGAACATTTTCAAAGATAGACCACATGATAGGACACAAAACAAGCCTCAACAAATTCAAGAAAATTGAAATCATACCAAGCATTTTCTCCAACCACCAGGGACTGAAACTAGAAACCAACCCCAAGGGGAAAAACCCAAAACCCTCAAAATCATGGAGATTAAATAGCATGCTATTAAACAATGAATGGGTCAAGAATGAAATTAGGGAGGAAATCAAAAAGTTTCTGGAAACAAATGAAAATGAACTCACAACAACCTAAAACTTATGGGACACAGCAAAGGCAGTCCTTAGAGGGAAGTTCATAGCAATACAGGCCTACCTAAAAAAGATAGAAATATTTCAAATAAACCACCTAACCGTAAGCCTACAAGAACTCAAGGAAAAAAAAAACAAAGACAGCCCAGAGCAAGTAGATGGAAGGAAATAACCAAGATCACAGCAGAATTAAATGACATAGAGAATAAAAGCATAATTCTAAGGATTACCTGATACCAAACTGTATTACAAGGCCACTGTAATCAAAACAGCCTGGTACTGGCATAAAAACAGGCACATGGACCAGTGGAATAGAACAGAGAGCCCAGAAATAAACCCAAGTCTCTATGGTCAATTATTATTTGACAAAGGGGGCAGCAACATAAAATGGAGTAAAAATAGCCTCTTTGACAAGTGGTGTTGGGAGAACTGGACAGCTACGTGCAAAAAAATGAAACTTGAGCACCAACTTACACTATACACAAAAATAAATTTAAGGTGGATAAAAGATTTAAATACAAGCCGTGACACCATTAAAGTCCTAGAGGAGAACATAGGCAGGAAAATCTCAGCTATTTCACACAGCAACATTTTTACTGATATGTCCCCTAGAGTAAGAGCCATAAAGGAAAGGATAAACAAATGGGATCTCATCAAAATAAAAACTTCTGCATGGCTAAAGAAAACAGCATTAAAATAAAAAGAGAACCAACTGTATGGGAAAACATATTTGCCAATGATACCTCAGACAAGGGTTTAATTTCCAAATATATAAAGAACTTGCATGACTCCACTCTAAGAAGACAAGAAACCCATAATTAAAAAATTAAATTGTAATTAAAAAATGGGCAAAGAACTTGAACAGACACTTCTCCAGGAAGGACATACAGAGGGCCTAGAGACACATGAAAAGATGCTCAGCATCACCAGCCATCAGAGAGATGCAAATTAAAACCACAATGAGATACCACTTCACACAGGTCAGAATGGCCATCATAAACAAAGCGACAAACAAGTGTCGGAGAGGTTGTGGAGAAAAGGGGACCCTAGTGCACTGTTGGTGGGATTGCAGACTGGTACAACCACTATGGAAAACAGTATGGAATTTTCTAAGAAAACTAAAAATGGATCTTCCTTTTGACCCAGCAATTCCACTGCTAGGATTATATCCTAAGAACCCTGAAACACCAATTCAAAGAACCTATGCACCCCAATGTTCATAGCAGCACAATTTACAACAGGCAAGTGCTGGAAGCAACCTAGGTGCCCATTAGTAAATGAATGGATCAAAAAACTGTAGTACATTTACACAATGGAATTCTATGCAGCAGAAAGAAAAAAGGAGCTCCTACCCTTTGCAACAGCATGGATGGAACTGGAGAGCATTATGCTAAGTGAAATAAACCAGGCAGTGAAAGACTAATACCATAGGATCTCACCTTTAACAGGAACCTAAACAACAAAACAAACAAATAGCAAAATATAACCAATGACACTGAAATTGAGAACAGGCTCACAATCACCAGAAGGGAGAGGGGAGGGAATTTCTGGGGGAAAAGGGGAAGGGTTTATAGGAACAAGTATAAAGGACACATGGACAAAATCTAGAGGGCTTGGAAATGGGAGGGAGATGGGGAGGGCTGGGGCGATGGGCTGGGATGGGAGTAAAAGACAGAAAAACTGTACAAAAACAACAATTAAAAGAAAATTAAAAGAAAAAACAATAAAATAATTTAAAAAAATTTACACTTTGAAAGACCTCCAATAATTTACTCAGTGTTAAAAGGCCTGATTTTGAGGGGACGCACTGTCTCCCCACATCTGTTATACACACGAAAATTTCTATCATAAATCACATTATGAATAAGAGGTCCGAATTATAATACCAAGTATATTTCAGTAATCACCAAGCTTTCTATATTGACTGGCTTATGAAATTTAAACAATAGGTTAGCATTATTACTAACAATAGGAGTGAAATAGTATATTTTATTTACACAAGTTGAACTACTCAAGTGGAAGGAGAGGGAGAAGGAAGGGGAAGAGCAAAGGTAGGGAGAAGAAAAGGACAAATGGGGCCTGAGACTGAGTCAACCACTCCATAGGCAATGGATACATGTGGGCCTAAGTCAGAGCCCACTGATAGACCTCTGGAGAAATGTGTGAAAGCTCTGAAGACCACTGTCAGAGAGACTGTTGCAGATGCCAGCAAGTACAGTAAGAGGAGACAGCTTTGACAGGCTAATGGAGGCAATTGAAGAATTATAGGGCCATAGAAAAATGTGGCCTAAGAGTAAAAGAATAGATAGAATTGGCCACATGTTTGTGTACTAAAATTTACCAGTGATTTAAAAGATTTTCATTGTTTTAATTTTTATTATCAGAGATTTTAACTTCGAGAGCTCATTTTAGAAACTAACCATATATTAGATTAAACTGCATAGGACCAATTAATGCAAGTATATTTTAGGAGTGTAAACATGACATTCTTTGTGTCCTATAAATAAAAGCTCTTGTAATTTACAAAGCAAACACAGGTATGGTTTTCATCATAAAAATGAGTTGTTCAAATCAATTTATACACTCAATTTAAATGCTAGAAAGTAGATATTCTTCTATTTCACTATATTGACAATATTCACTATATTTCACTATATTTCTTTTCTCTAAGAAACTGGTTATTAAAAAAAAAGTAGAGAGAGGATGAATGCAACGATACCTTACAGATACCAGAAGATAGTGTCCTAAAAGCTAATTGGAGGGTAGGATGATAGAACTATTCTAGGGAGTATAAGATCAAATTAAGTTGAACGTTTGTTAGAATGACTATTAAGTCAACCCTATAATGACATATGCTTAAATTAACATTTACTTGTTATTACATGTCAAAATTTATTCATTTTTAAGAATGTATCAAGGACACATGGACAAAGCCAAAGGGGGTTAGGATTGAGGGTGGGAGGTGGGGATAGGTGGGGTGAGGGAAATGGAGAGGACAAATGGAGACAACTGTACTTGAACAACAATATAAATAAATAAATAAATAAATACTTTCATTAGACTGAATATTTGTTAGACTGAAGATTGAACAATAAAAAAGAGAAAAATGTATACATTAATATTTCATTTATGAGTATACCAAATAAAATAAAATGTGATTTTTTCAGAGGTATAATTCAAATTGGGTGAGAAAAACTCTAATTTTTGCAGTAATATTTCTAAGAAAGTAACTTGATATCTGAATAATCAAAGCAAAAATCATCCATCATTCACCACCATCCCACAGGTCAGTGTATATAAATACTGGTTTCTTCCCAGTAATAAACTAAAAGGTACTTTTTGATCTGCCATTGCTTATAAAATATTACTTCTCTGTTACTACTCATTTCCAGATGGATAGGCGTCTGGTATTGTCCCCAATGTATTTGAAAAAAGAAAGCTGACAGAAAATATGAAGAAAATTGAAATAACAACCCACACAGGACAGATATGATCAACACCAACCATCAATAGTCATGAAATAGCAGAGCCTATTTAAAGAAAGGTGGGCTTTAACGATTTATCGGATTTTCACACTGCTATTTAAAAGTACCTCTACTATAGAAATTTTGTCAGTTCAAGAAAGAAGGCAAGCACTTGAAATGTTAAGTGGAAACACTATTTCACTATTCATTTACAAAATCTAGCTCTGTAAAAGTCACTTTCACAAAATATAGAAAAGAAACTTCTTCCACCCTCTTAAGAAATTAACTTACTGCATCTTTTTCAGGGTTGCAGACTTTCACCCAGAGAATATGGTCTAACAGCCAATCAATGGGCTTCTCCTTGTAGAACATAAATATGAATTCCACAATCAGAGTGAGATCTGGTGCTTGAAACATTTTACCTGAAAAGATATTCCAATCAATAGATGTAATAAAGTAACCAAGCATCAATTTGGCTTAAGTGAAACCTATACAACAAATAAACCCAAGCTTGTGCTTCCAACTATAAATCATTATGAATAATGTCCCCTCTTGTCTTATCAAAAACAACAAACTTGCTTTAGCTAAACACTGAACTGTCATCTGGGTATAAATGGAAGTACTGAATTCTTGATTTTCTCTATTACAAAATCTGTATGACATACACATTTTTTTAATACATACAAGTGGTCTGTCATACAGACTTCGTAATATATACAAGTTGGGCATTTTTTCTTCATGTCTTATTAAGATTGCTCCCCTTAAAAAAAGATGTTTAGGTAAAACAAATTTTAAACAAGGTCCCCTAATTCCATCTTCACTTAAACCTTCACAAGTAAAGATGTTTTTTGACTCTTAAATTAAGTTTGAAATACATGATCAACAAGATCAAAGGCCCAGCTTCTAATGAAGTTTTAGAGTACTAATATCCTCTGGGTGTTTTTTAAAATCTGTGTATTTCCTTCAATTCTTCAACTTTCAACATATTTTCTTAGGTTGTATAATTTAGGAGTATCAGTGAAAAAAGCCCTTTAAAATGAACATCCTGAATAGTCAATAAAAAGAACAAATGAATACAAATTAATCACTGAACAGGAACTTCATGTACCACATCAAATACCAGGAATTATATTAGCAAAGTGTTTGGCATTCTTAAAAAAAAAAAAAAATCTTGCGAAAGCAGTGGGTTATAGCAGAAGTATCAGAGAAAAACTCAGACACTTCTCCAGGACCATGTCTGGCTTTACCCATGGACATATGGAGCCAATGACTGCCTTGGAGAACTCTAAAGTAAATATTACAATCTTAGAAATCTACAAATACTATTTTGGATAGACTTTAATCATCTACCTAAGCTAAATTTCCTAAAAAACAATGCATTTCCAGAGAGTAAAGACTAATTTACTTTATTAAAGATTTTATTTACTATTCTCTAGAAAGAGGGGCAGGGAGGGAGAAAGAGAGCGAGAAACATTGATATGAGAGAGAAACATCAATCAGTTGCCTCTTCTATGTGCCCTGACTGGACCTACAATCCAGTCATGTGCCCTGATTGGGAACTGAACCGGTGACATTTTGCCTTGCAGAACGATGCCCAACCACTGGACCACACCAGTCAAGGTGAGAATAAAGACAATTTTAAAGTATATATATAAAAAATCCAATATCCCAAGAGACACAGTTATTTCTGAAAAGCAGATAAATCCAACATTTTTCTTACCAATGAAGCCCAGCTGGGAGAATTCTAGTATCATCCATTCCTCAGAAGAAAGTTGAAGGGCAAAATTTTTAATAGTATTAAAGTAATTCTGTTTGGCAATAATATCATCTTCAAGCTAAAGAAAGTTGGACAACCACATTAATAAATCAGAAACAGGAAAAATTTAGATAGAACCTTTTTTATTATGAAAAAAAAAAACCCATCCTTTATCATGAAAACAAGTAAGCAATGGTCAAAAATGATGAAAATACAGAACTAAATTTTATTAAAATAAAATAGAAGATGCACAAAGCAAGTCAACTAAACCACACCCTTTCCATGTGAAAGAGTTGGTCTTTTTATACAAAAAGTGCCCAACATCAACATGATTTCACACTATCTTTTTTCTTTTTAAAGGAAACAAATTTTTGTAAGCCTTTATTTATTTATATATCTATTTATTTATTTTTTGCTTTTTACATGATACACATACCAAGTCAAAGAGAAAGTAAAAAAAAAAAAAAAAAGCTAGTAGCTTCCCTTCTCTGCCCCCTGCCTTGCTAGTTGATGTAACTGATGTTAGAAGTTGGGTATGCATCCATTCAACACTTTCTGTATGGACTTGTACTGCACAGAGACCCATACACACTGAAGATTCCCATTTACCTCTACATTTTTATTAAAAGAGGGGATCATATTGTGAACATTTTTTCTTTGTATATCATGAATTATCTTTCCAGGTTAATAAATACATCCTTTTCAATAAAGTCATAATATTCCATGCTATGGATATGTAACAATTCATTCAACTTGCTCTGCTCATAGGCAGACATTCAGCTTCTCATTCTTTGCCTGTGCAAACAATGCTGTGCTAATATGCTTATACTTACATATTTTTCATTTCTATAGGATAGATTCCTAAAAGTTCCTTTTTATATTTTAAAAAATATCTTTAAATTCCTAAGACATAGCAGTTCAGAGCACCAGGTAACCCCCATGTGTTCTGCCAGCACCATGTGTTATCAGTGCTTGGAATCCTTGCCAGTTCAGTAGGGAGTTGAGAGAGATCAGCAATCATGAATGTATGCAAAGACTTTCTCCCCAGAATCTCCTTTAATATCATTTTAAAGTCACAAAATAATTGTAATATCTTAAGAAAACTTTTCCTTCTCTTAGCTTCATATTATCATTTCTAGTTACCTGCTAAGTAATTTTCACTTATTTTAGCAGATAGTGTTTTCATGTATTTAAGTCCTATAAGATTTCTTCTATCTGGGAAGAAACAGTAGTAGCATTTGCAAAGATATGATAAGAACTCAACAAATATTTATTGAGCTTTTATTACGTTCTAGACACTGAACTAAACCCTGGGAATATATCACTGGCATACAAAGATATCTACTATATGCTAAGTAACAGCAAAATAGGCCATCAAAAGGTATGTACAGTATAATCCTGCTCTTGTAAAAAGGGTCACATTAAGTGATTTTATATGTAAACCATAAATTGTAAAAAACAATACCTGACACAGGGTAAGCATACAATGAATGCTAGTTCACAGTTGCTGCTGTTGTAATACTGACCCCTGCTGTTACATACCGATACTGTTTCTGGGAAGTTTTCTTTATCATCTTTCCAAACTCCATTTTTTAATTCCCTAAGTATTTATTTTTCCTACACTCCATGAAAAAGCTTTAAAGTTCCATTAACTCTCTCCTTGGAAAGGAATATAAAGCAAATTTTAAAAGAAAAGTAATTTACTTTTAAATTTTCTCTATAAAGTTCTTAAAAAAAATATATGTACTTACTAAAATCTGTCTTCCATCTTGAAAGTCACCAATAATGTTATAATAAAAAATTTCACATAATTTGTATTCTATTAAAAGGGAATATCTAAAGGATTAAAAAATAAAATGTAACTGCATTCAAGTATATAAAATTTAAATAGTTTCAGCAAAAATGTAATTTAAACATCAAAAAATTAAGATTAATTTGAAAATTTATTTTTTAAGATTTTCAAAAAAGTTTTCTTCTTCTAAAATATTAAATTTGGCTATTAAATTTAAAAGGTAAAATACAAATAATGTTCAATTTTAAAAAACAAAATCATTTAATTTTAATTAAAAGCTAATCTTTTAATTTTTAAAAAATATATTGCTTTATTAACTATTCTTGCCAAGAAAAATCATTATTGAATACATATATTTAGATCCTCAAATTTAAGAGTAAATGAATTGCTTCATATTGCAAAGTATTCTTCAGTTTTTAACTATAGTGTAAATATTTATAGTGACCCTAGAACAAAAAGCAAGGTTTAAGTGCAGTAACATTTGGGATATGTTAAAATATATGGGTTCTTTTTGGTATATTTTACTGATTATGCTATTATAGTTATCCCAATTTTATTTCTCCCCTTTATCCCCGTCCACCCTGCACCAACCTACTCTCCTGCATTCCCCACCCTTAGTTCACGTCCATGGGTTGTACATATAAGGCCTTTGGCTTCTCCATTTCCTGTACTATTCTTAACCTCCCCCTGTCTATTCTGTGCCCACCTTCTTATTCCTGGTACTTTTATCCCCATTCTCCCCCCTCCACCACCACTGATAACCCTCCTTGTGATCTCCATTTCTGTGATTCTGTTCCTGTTCTATTGTTTCCTTAGGTTTATTTTGTTTTTAGGTTCAGTTGTTGATAGCTGTGAGTTTGTTGTCATTTTACTGTTCATATTTTTTATCTTTTTTTAGATAAATCCCTTTAACATTTCATATAATAAGGGCTTGGTGAGGATGAATTCCTTTAACTTGACCTTATGGGAAGCACTTTATCTGCTCTTTTACTCTAAACAACAGCTTTGCTGGATAGAGTAATCTTGGATGTAGGTCCTTGTCTTTCATGACTTTGAATACTTCTTTCCAGCCCCTTCTTGCCTATAAGGTTTCTTTTGAGAAATCAGCTGATAGTCTCATGGGCACTCCTTTGTAGGTAACTGTCTCCTTTTCTCTTCTGCTTTTAAGATTCTCTCCTTATCTTTTAATCTTCAATGACTTAACTATGATGTGTCTTGGTGTGTTTCTTCTTGGATCCAATTTCTTTTCTTAAAAAGAAAATTTCTTTTCTTAAAAAGAAATTGGATCCAAGAAGTGTCCTAGACTTGCCTGTCTAGTTCCTTCGCCATAGTGGGGAAGTTCTACTTCACTATGTTTTCAACCAAATTTTCAATTTCTTGCTCTTGCCCTTCTCCTTCTGGCACTCCTATGATTTGGATGTTGGAATGTTTAAAGCTGTCCCAGGGGTTCCTCAGCCACTCCTCATTTTTTTGAATTCTTGTTTCTTTATTCTGTTTGGTTGGATGTTGATATCTTCCTTTTCTTCAAAATTGTTGATTTGAGTCTCAGTTTCCTTCCATTCACTGTTGGCCCCCTGTATATTTTTCTTTATTTTACTTCCTTCATTTTGCAACCTAACTCAGTCATTTCTGTGAGCATCCTGATTACCAGTGTTTTGAACTTTGCTTCTGATAGGCTGTCTATCTCCTCGTCACTTAGTTCTTTTTCTGGAGTTTTGATCTGTTCTTTCACTTGGGCCCTATTTCTTTGTCTCGGTGCACCAAACTGGATGAACGTTTCTTTAATTCCTTGACTGTTGGACTTCCATGCAGTTTGATTTTCTCATAGTTCTGTTTTTTGTTTTTAAATTGGTTATTATCCTTCTTTTGCTTGTGCAAGGAAGCAAAGCATTTTTACCTATGCCTCCATCTTTGTCAGAACTCCAGATTCACCAAAATAAATGTTTTGAAATTAATTACTATTTTTGAAATTAAAAATTAGGACTTCTCTAACGTAATTAAAGGAAATGTACTCTCTAAACTTAGGATATTGATTTTTATATGCTCAACTGTTATATACTGTCATATACAATGTTAAATTCTGAACCTAGCATCATTTACATCTCCATTTCTGTGAACCAAGGCAGCGTTCATGCACATGTGAATGAAGCTGGCCCAAGGTCAGGGAGACAAAGTCTGAGCTCAATAAGTCTACCTTCCCATGTGATGCCATGCTTCTTCCTTCTTTCCTTCCCTCGTAATGCCCTCCCAACTTCTCTCAACCCCTTGGAGCTGCCCACCATTTCCTTTTTGATTCAGAGACCCATAACCTCTTCTTGACACTTTCATCAAAACATCCTCCTAGGTAAGGATCTAGTAAACTTTTTATACTGAAAAATAAATAACCAACAGGCTTTCTGTGCTATTCCTCTTGGGGGTTTTTACATTTCAAGCAAGGGATGAAGGCCTTAGTGAAAGAAACAAAATTCCAATTGGAAAATTTAAGCTTAAGTCATTGAGGAAAATGAGATTTGAAAGAAATAAGAGCTTTCTAGATTATTGAGATGTTGTCTACCTGGCTAACTCAAAACTCTTATCCCTATAGATTTATTCTTTTAGCCATGCTGTTAAATTAAATATCAGTTTCATTATTTTCAATATAAATGTAATTGTCCTATAGCATACAAAGAAACTACACTAATAAGACCACTAATAAAATTATTAGGAAATCCTTTAAAAATTTTCCAAAGGAGGCTGAAGAGAGAAGATGGAGGGTTGGAGAAAAGGAAGGAGATGAGGACCTGTCCATTGTCACATCAGTAAGTGGAGAGCTAGCATTTGTGCTAAACTAAGAATAGAACCTCAAAGACCACATTCTCATTGACTATGACAGACCCTTCTGCTTTCTGATATATGTATTGTTATAATCTTATAGATCTCAAGAGCGTTTATGCTTTCAACACATTCTGCTTTAATGAAAGTATACCCTTGGTGTTACTTTTTCTTTAAACATGTGAAAAACATTAAAGAAAAAAAACATACTTACCTGGATGTAATATATGCCCTTTTCCTGAGCATACATCATTAAAAAACAGTAATCTAGGTTTTGCTTTGTTCTCCATCTGAAAGAAAAATTTTCAAAAATAAGTTAGGAATTGGACTCAAATTAAACAAAATAGGATTAAAAGTATTATATTTTACAATGTTATGATATAACACAATATTCTATAGTATATTCCTATAATACAGATATAATATATATGATATATTCTATAAACATGATGTATACACAATATATAGCTATATGTCTATATGTCTATCTATAGACATATAGATAGCTATATATCTATATGTCTATAGATGTATAGACATACACACATATACAATGTATCCACTTAGGAGAGCATGAAAGAGAATTCACTTTTCTCTAATGAAGCCTTTATCAAAATGTATTTCCCAAAACACTAATTCTCAAAATACCCTGACAAAAAAAGGAGTCTACTATCAAGGAAGCTTCAGAAGCACAGATATTCCCCCTCTGGAGATATATTAATATATATTTAGAGGCACTGAAACATCCTGCAGTAAACACATTTATTGAAAAAAAATCTGCAATTCAGTATTTCCCAAACTTCCTTGGCCCTTTTTTTCTTAACAGCTTAATGTCTCTGAGGACTTGTGCTTCATAAATTATACTTTGAGGATCACTGCTCTGGTGGCTAGGACTATGCTTCAAATAGGTGGAAATTAATAAATATGTATTGAATGCTTAAAAAACCCCAAATATCCTATTAAAATTTATAATATTAAATCCTTTCAGTGAATCCTGGTACCCTATAGAAACTGACTAATGTTAGGTAAGAAAAGTAGTTCTGAAAACCAAGTGAAAAAAAAAAAGGTAAAATAAAAGCTTTGAATCATACTAAGCAAACTTCTCCATAATATAGCTCATGGGCTATTCTTAATGAAACTGCCTAGAATTTTTTTTACCAAATGCAACCCTAAATATTTTAAAAATAAAATTATATTTACTGAGAGACAATTAACCAATTATGTGGTGATATCTGTCTTTGGGACAAATTAACAACTCAAGAAGTACAATAAATCACTTCCCCAATACCATTTTTTTTCTTTTCTCTAGTTATATAAAATTCAAAACTAATACCAATATCTCTTAGATTACACTTTGTTTTTAATAACACAACAAAAGTTAAGTCCTTCAGTGTTAGAGCTCTAAAGACAAATTCAACTGATTATTGTGATATAATTCTGTATAACAGTATTATTGTTTTTGTCACTTTTATTGAGTCAGTTCTCATTTCTATTGCATATAGACATGACATTTCTATATGGACTAACTTCTGAGTTATAGATAATATACTCTTTAAAAAAAGTTATAACATCAGAGCAGCAGTTACAAAAATTATTAAGTTTACCAAATTCAACCTCTCATCAGACCTCGAGAAATTCCAATAAAATATCCAAGAATTCATTAGCTCTCACTAATTGGTTCAACCCTAAAATGTATGAAGCTTTGACAAATAAGAACTACATTCATCATACATTATATTCACTAGAGTGAGAGTTCTAAAAACACAGGCTCACCTTACTCTTTCTTTAGAGTCTCCAAATGTCTCCTTTAAGTTTGTTAAGTCAGGATAATAGCTCTCAGGAGGTGATATTATTTCCACCAAACCAGAACTGATTTCTTTAGAAAATCTATCATGAGAAAGGTTAGCTGAGTTATTTAAACTCTGTGAGATTTTATTTACCTTAATGTTCCATTCACTGTGTCAACATAAAACACATCAGGAAGGTGTGTTATGGTCACAATGTGTTCAATGAAGTAGCTCATCACCAAGTTGCCAGAAAAACACAAATTTTTCCAATACCATAACGTTATTTTTAAAAATAATGCTTTAAAAAAGTGTAAAATGCCACTATCCTTAAAGCAGTATGGAAATCTAGGCCAACTGCAGATATTACTTTCCTAAAAAGTATACGAATTTTAACAAATCAAATCAAGGTATCATAGAAAATAGGAATTGAAGAAAAGCAAACCAATAAATGTGTGTGTGTTACATACATACATTTATGCAAGAATCAAAGCACTTCAATTTTTAGGAAAGTTTTGCTGTGGGTTATACACTGTGCCATTCTAAATGAGTGTTTCTCAACTGAGATGGATCTTGTCCCCTGAGCAATGTCTAGAGACATGTGGTCACCCTAACTATGGACAGTACTAAAATCTAGGACAGTCCTTACAACAAAGAATTATCTAGCCCAAAATGTTAACAATGCCAAGGTTGAGAAACTCCATTCTGAAGTTTTCAAAATCAGTCTTACTCAACTATAATTTCTCATTTGCCTTATTTCATTTTTGCAAATCTCCACAAAATGCTTGTGCAATTTACCTGCCTTTGCACAAATGTTCTTAGTGCTTAATTGCACTTTTTTTCTGGGCATGGTTTTCCTATACATGATGAAGAAAGGAACCAACAGAATCACTTCATGTGCCCCACAGGGGCCCAAGGGAAGGGGACTAATAATTATTGCCCTGGTCCTACATTAAGGAGTCTATACTAAGCAGTGCTAATATGAAGGCTGCCAAGAAATTGAGGACTTGAGGAAAAATCTAACAAATGCACAGTTCAATCCTGAACTATACATATACACATACACATACATATACATTTTTAAAAAAATCTCTGGTTTTAGCATTTTGAAAGAAAAAGATAGAGCCACATCATTTTAAATCTAGAGTTGGCAAATAATTATTTCTTCCCTTCTGCCTTTTAAGATAGGTTATTGGGGACAAAAAGGCATACAATTCAATAAAGAAACCATATCAAGATGGAATTTTTAATGTTTGTATCAAAAGCACCAAGGCAGTATTTTAAAAATCAATGACACCTGAAATTTACTAAACTTTCCATCTGTTACCTGTGATGTTCCTTGCTGCCAGCAAACTGTTACTCAATCTTTGCAAAATAGATCAGATTTAGATAGTTTAGCAATGAGGTCTGAAACTGCTGCATGACTATCTGCCTTGACAGCAGAAAAATATTTTCTTGGTAAACAGAGTGTTAAAGATTTAAGTAATCTCATATGACTCTCTCTACATTCACTGTCTTCCAGATAAAGACTGTTATTTGATAATGTTACATAAATATAACATTCAAATCTTTTCTATAATGAAATATACCAATTTATACCATCAGATAACTGGAGAGATATACTTTATGACATACCTACTTGATAGTGTCAAAGACTAATTATAGGTGGTCCAATGAACACTGAACTCCAGAGAAATGAACTATAAAAGAAGGCATCTTTCAGCAGAAAGCGAAGAAATAATAGTAACAATTATTTTCACTTCCATAATTAAGAAGAACTTACTCTTTCTCCAGGTTGGCTATAACACCGTGTACATAATCAATATCTGTCTGGGAAAGAAAAAAAAATTGTACCTACATTCATTGTTTTTATATTTTTACTTAACTTTTAATACTGAACTCAAAATTAATAAGTGAATAAAACATTCATTGAAAATATTACATTAAATTTTCAGATAGCTTATGGGATTTGCCTTTCTGTAGTCTACCTTACTGCACCACTATATATCACTGAGTACTTACTAATACAATAAGCAGACAACTAAGTGTTTATTATTTTCAATTGTCAATGTTCAACTCAAAAGAAAAAAATTGAGCACAGAAATGGTTTCTACTTCTTCTGAAACATCCAAACTATAAATAATGAGTAAATAACAGCTGCAGCATTTATAGGGAAAGATTTGTCCATTTGGAATCATAAAACCTAGCTTTGAGATTTGCCTGGGTAGCTACTGGCCTATATAAAGTAAGCCACTTCTCAGCTTTAGTTTCCTATCCATTAAAAAAAATGGGAGGAAAAATACCTCAGAGACTATGACCGTAAGTGACACAAATGTAATAAAAAGCTTAGTTATTATTCTGTATTTTTATTATCAGGTTGATAATGAAAACCAAAGTCAGGAGCACTTTAAGCACAGTTAGAAATAAAATGTATTAGACCTGTGCACTTTCAAATTATATACAAGTGCAGATCTAATACCCCTATCAATTTTAAATTCAGTGGCATCTTATATTAAAATGCTCAATTGTTAAAAGAATTCAATGACACATCAAGTCTGACCTATGTTAACAGACCACCAAAATACTTAAAACTTTACGAAAAAAAGATAAAGCTTAACCCTAAAAATTACAAAACTTTTGCATTATAAAATGTTGTTTTTATAAGAGGTTTTATGCAAAAGTACTTTAACTGTAATTTCTGTAAGTTGAAAATAATTCCTATTTTTTATTGTTAAATTTATAGACTTAGAGGCGAGCCATCGTATTAAGACCACATCCTTCAAACTCTGAAGAACTATGGAGCTACAACTAGAACACAGCCCACAACCCTCTGTACTTCCCCTACATAAATGTAAACAACAGTGATTTCTTTTTCAATAAATTATTACCCAGGTACATGTTTAACCAGTGAGTATCTTACCACTTTTTAGGTTCTAATTTTGGACAACATGATCAAGCCTGGTTTATATAAACTATAATAAGTTTAGCAACAACCTAAAATTCAATTTAATAAGCATTTACTGAGTATCAGTAATTTTCCTATCTAAGCAAACAGAAATACAAAGATGAACGAGACCAGATCCCTTTCCTCAGGAGGCTCTCCAAGAGGAGGGCAAAGAAGAATAAACATATGAATGTAGATTTATTGTGCCATATGTAATAAAATTTATGAAACGCAAGTGCTCCACATCTAATACTACACATAATCCTTATGTTGCATGCTAAATTATATAACTAATAAAAGATTCATTTGAATTACTGTAACTGGTATTTTCATACAACAGAATCAATCCTTTCTGCTATCAGCTGAGGAAACTGTTCTGGGACTTCTCTGAAGAAAGCCAAACATATAATTGGCCCAGAACACACAGCCAGGCCCATCTGTATCTCCTAGTAGGGGTTCTGCTGGCCTCTCCCCCACTCTTAAATGTTGGCAGTAAGAAAGGCAGTCTCTGAGATTTTGGAGCATACTTGATTTATGCAAAGAACTTTTTCCTGAGACATTTTTAAAGGCACATGGAAAGTTTAAAAAGGTATTATCATCCAATTCTGAGAAAGTATCTGTAACTCTAAAACTAGAACATGTATATTCTAGGGGTTGTAAATAATATGCTTGAGGTAGGTGGAAGAAAAGTGGGTGTACATAGCAGAAGAGCATTTTTTCCTACAGAATCAAGTGTTCTTCGTGGTTAGGTAAAGTTAAATATTTTTAATTTAAAACTAGGAGATGTTACTGATAATACTGCAACATGCATGAAACTCAAAAACATTATGCTAAGTGAAAGAAGCCAGTCACACAACCACATATTAATATGACTGAGCTCATATAAAATGTTCAGAAGTAACATCACTTTTGAATGCAATAGCTGTTGTGTTCTGTATCACTGCAGAGATGTGTGAAAAAGAGTAAAAAGATATTTAAAATAAATTATATATATTTATTTCTAATTATATATATTTACCTACAACAGAAAGTTGTAGGTAAGCTCCTATGAAAGAAAAATAAATCTTGCAAATGTTAGAGACTTGAAGCTGCTGCAAAAGAGTTACCCAGATGAAAAGAGAAAAAACATTTTAAGCACCAGATCAGAAGAGAACACAGAATTACGAGAACTAAGTTTAAATAACTTGAAGGTAAAAATTGGTTTTAAAAATATTCTTTATATGTAAAATCACTGTCTTCTTTCTAGTCATTTCACCCCCACAAGTATTTACTTGGTGTCTGTACCATAAGTGGGGAGATGTTGTCAAGCTCTGTGTATAGACTGGTAATTAAACAGACAAGATCTCTGCTTTGTGAATTTAAAACTAGTGCCAGTTGCAGTCCATGAAAATACCAAAATATTATATATATATAAAATTGAATATTTATTAAGCACTATAAAAATTATATGCAATAATAGAGAAAAAAAGAGATGACCATTTACACAGGATAGTCAAGGAAAGTGTCTCTGAAGACTTGACATTTAATTCTAAATCTGATATATATTTCTATTCAAATCTATAAAAATAAACAGAAAACACTAAAAAGATTACTGTAGGTTAACTGATATGTTAATTAAGGCTTTGCCTCTGCCCAGAGACAGAGTATGTGCAAGATAATCCACTGGAATATATCAGACTGTAAAATTTTCTATTTTTGATATATTTTAATGGGTATAAGATGCTATTAATAGTACACATATGTAATTCATAAATGTATACATACAAGTTTGGAACATGTGATCAATGGAATTCTGAGCAGAGAAGCTTAGATAGCACCTATATTGGATGAGTCTCAGAAAGGCAGGCTGAATTAGCCAAATAGCTCATTATAAGGTGGTCTGGTGGAGAAGTAATAAAAATAAAGATGATATCTACCACCTTTGATGGTTACCTTCTAAATAACCTCTTATAACTTTATATCATTAGGTGGAGAGCATCGTTCAAGCCTTCTCTATCCTTACTCATTTACTGTCTACCCATCCTATCAAGTACTGAAACAAACTGCATTTGAAATTGTAAACAAAGATTATGAAAGGACTTGCATAGGTCTCAGAAGCCCACTGGTCAAAGGTCCACAGCCTTTGACACAGCAGAAGGGCAGGCAAGCAAGTATTGTGAATGGGTCCTTAGGGTGCCCACCTGTGGAAGGGATACAGGTTGGATGGAGTTCCTCCCAGGTTTTACAGGTGCCCATAAACCTGGGTGTTAAGAGGTTGTATGCAGCATAAACTTTATGTAGTGTTGATTGATTAAATGTAAGACAATTCAACAAAAAAAGTGGGCTTTCTACCCCAGCACATTTTTTAAGTCTTTAATTCTATATATTTTTATCTTGGATAGATTCTATTGTTATTAAGTTCATTGACCTTTTCTTCTGCTGTGTATCATTTGTTATTAAGCCCTTGCAGTGAATATTCAATTTCATATATTGCAATGTTCATTGTTTCATTCAATTCTCTTATATATCTTTCATTCCATTCCTCATTGTGTTTTAAGTACTTGAAAATGTTTGTAACAGCTGTTTATTGTCCTTGTCTGCCAGTTCTATCAACTCTGTCATTTCTGGATTTATTTCTACTGACTAAACTTTATTCTAGTTATAGTCACATTTTTGTTTTGTTCGCTGGCATTCTAATAATTTTTTATATGGTACTGGGTATTATACATGCTACATTTTTGAGTGTTTTGATTTTGCTATCTTCTTTAAAAAGAGTTAAGCTTTCTTTCTTCTACCAGATAGCTGTCGATCAGTTGATCCCTTACAGGTTTATGTTATGTTATGTTATGTTATGTTATGTTATGTTATGTTATGTTATGTTATGTTATGTTATGTTACGTTATGTTATGTTATGTTTTGTTTTACAGAGAGAGGAAGGGAAGGAGAAAGACAGTGAGAGAAACATTGATGTGAGAAACATTGATTGGTTGCCTCTCATTCATGCCCCGACCAGGAAGTGAACCCATAACCCAGGCATGTGCCCTGACTGGGAATTGAACCAACAACCTTTCGCTTTGCAGGACGATGCCCAGCCAACTGTGCCACACCAGTCAGGGCACAATAGTTTTCTAAGTAGTCTCCTTGCTTCTGCCCTTTCCACAGCAACCAGTGTGATCCTTTGTTATTCTTGCAAAAAACAAAAACAAACAAAAAAAACCCATGCATATCTACAATCTCATCATGAGAAAATAGCACACAAATTCAAATTGAGACAGTCTATAATATAACTTACTAGTACACATTAAAAGTGGCTAAGTTCATGAAAAATAAGAGAAAACAGAGGAAACGTCTTGGATAGAAAAAAAATTAAGGAGTCAGAACAACTAAATACAATGTGATATCCTGGATTGAAAGTTGAAACAGAAAAGTGGCCTGGGTTAGAAAAACATGAAATTTGAATAAAGTCTGTAGTTTAGCTAGTTGTAGCATAACAATGTTAATGGTTTTCAGCATTTTATTATGGATACATAAGTTGTTAGTTAACATTAAAACAAGCTAGTGAATGGAATATTCTATATCATTTTGTCACTTTTCTGTAAATCTAAAATTATTTCAAAATAGTGTTTTAAAGTGCCTTCAAGGAAAAAAAGTAAGTATCAAGTGTCTTCTCTACTTGAAACCCTTAAATGACTTTACATCATAATTAGAGCAGTGGTTGGCAAAACAGACAGGATGTCTATTTTCATAAAGTAAAACTTTATGTGAATGCAACTCTACCCACTCATTTAAACTGTATCTATGGTTGTTTTGGGCTACTACAGCAGAGTTCAACAGTTTCTAAAGAGACTGTATAGCTTTCAAAGCCTAAATTAGTCATCATGTGGCTCTACAGAAAAGTTTTCTAGTCCTCTGATTTCAAGTAACAGCAAAGTTCTTACAACTGCCGATAGTGTCCTAGATTATCTGTCCTATTCCCCTCCTTCTCTGACTGCCTCCTACTATTGACCACCTCACCTTTCCTAATCAGCCACACAAGCCTCTCCTTACTGTTTCACAAAATGTGCCAAAGCAATACTCTATCCTCAGGGCCTTTGCACCATGCTAGTCCTCTGATTACGTTGTTCAACTACTGCATCCTTCAGATCTTTGTCCAAATGATGACCTCTCTAGTAAACCATCCCCTAGCAATCATGTACTCCCTTTCCTGTCTACTGATTTATTCTTTTTTTAAAAAGACTTTATTGATTTATTTTTAGTTAGAGGGGAAGGGGGGGAGAGAGGGAGAGAAATATCAATGTGTGGTTGCCTCTCACATGCCCTCTACTGGGAACCTGGACCACAACCCTGGTATGTGCTCCAACTGGGAATCGAACCACTGAGCCTTTGGTTCACAGGCCAGTGCTCAATCCACTGAGCCACTAGAGTTGGGGTACTGATTTATTCTTCATAGTACCCACCACCATCTAACATACTATACCAGCAATTTTTTAACCGTTTTCATCTCAGAGCAACATAAACCAATTACTCTGCAGCACACCAAAAAATGTATTATATATTTGGCCAATCTGACAAAAAATTGGTATAATTTTGGTTCATTCACGCAAACACACTATTGTTGTGTTGGCCGCTGTCATTCTTTCATTTGACAATCAAAGGGAAAGAGGTCAGTGTCCCTGATTCAACACTCAGGTATTCCATGTTTTAAAAATTCTTGTGTCACACCAGTTTAAAACTGCTGTACTATATATTAGTTCTTTTCATCTGTTCTTCTTTATAATGTAGGTTTCATTGGGCAGAGGCCTTGTTTTATTTGATGATATGCCTGGCATTTACCACTGTTTCAGTAAATATTTGTTGAAGTACAAGCAAATTTTATGGGATATTGTGTGTGTGTGATATATATGTCTCCAATTTCTTCCTCATTGGATTTGTATGATTTATAACCAATGTGTATGTAAACATCTTAAAATCTTGCTGCTGAGAAATTACAAGCCCAAATACTACTACTGCCCCAAACAATAATCTGTAATTAAAAACAAGAATAGAAACAACAACTAGACAGATGATCAACAAGTCTACAGAGTACTTGAACAGCACTATCAATCATCTTGATCTAACAGTCATCTATAAAACACTCCTCTCAACAGCAGCAAAATCCATTCTTTTTAAGCATACATTCCATATAAGTCCAGGATAAATTCCATATGCAAGTCCATAAAAAAGCTTTAAGTACACATGGAACTTTGTTCACAGGTTCAATATGCTAGTCCATAAATAAGTATAGGAGGACCCTGCTGCCATCCACATTTCACTTTCCACAGTTTTAGTTACTCACAGTCAATGGTCAGAAAATATTTAAAGATAAATTCCAGAAAAAAACAATTCCCAAGTTTTAAATCATATGACATTCTGAGTAGCATGTGAATTCTTGCATTGTCCCACTCCATCTCCTCCAGGAATCATCCCTTTGTCCAGTGTATCCACATTGTACATGCTACCTGTCTGTTAATTACTTAGTATCCATCTTGGTTATCAGATTGACTATTGTAGTATCATAGTGTTTGTGTTCAAGTAACTCCTATTTTATTTAATAATGGCCCCAAAGCATACAAGTAGTGATGCTGGCAATTCATGTATGCAAAAGAGAGCCATAAAGTGCTTCCTTTAAGTAAAAAGGTGTGTGTGTGTGTGTGTGTGTGCGCACACGCAAAAAACATAGTAAATATAAACCCTGGTTCTTGAATATCTCCCATCTCAAAAAATTTCTCAAGTTCTTCACAAAAAAAAAAGTCTCAGTTGTGGAACAAAATTTCAATTCTTGACCTGACAACCCTTTCATGCTCATACCTGTATAATCAATCACACATTTGTTGCCATCTCAGGCAACAAACAAAAAAGATTCAGTTTTCAAACAAATCAATTCTCAAACAGTTTTCAGAACAACTTAAGTTTGAGAACTGAGGTTCTACTGTAATACGCACAGTTCAGTACTATGCACAGTTTCATCCACTGGGGGTGTTGGAATAATATCCCCACGGATAAGGAGGGACTACTGTACTGATAAATTCAAAATGTCTAAAATCATACAAGGTCTCTTCTCTGACTATAAGGAAGTTGAATTAAAAATCAAACAACAGAAGGAAATTTGGGATATCCACAAATAGGTAAAAAACAAACAACACATTTCTGAATAAACTATGGGTGAAAGAAGTAATTACAAGGTAGAAAATGTTTTGATTTGAATGAAAATTAAAATGACATTAAAATGTATGACATGCAGCTAAAGTGGTGCTTACAGGGAAATTTAGAGCACTGAGCTGCCTATATTAGAAAACAAATTCCAACCAATAATCTAAGCATTCACCTTAAAACTCCAGAATAGGAAGAGTAAGCCAAACTTAAAGTGAGCAGAAGAAAGAAGAAAATCAATTAAATAGAAAATAGAGAAATAATAAAGTCAATAAAACTAAAAGTTGGTGTTTTGAAAAGATCAAAGAATATCAATGGAGAAGCATAGCAGCAAGTCACTTCAGTTGATGACTAGGCACCTAGAACTAAAAGAACCAAAGGTCTCAGAGGGAGAGAAAATGAGAAAAGGAAAAGAAAGAGGGGACAGGGATAGAAAAATAAAGCAAGAGAATGCTATTTAATACTACAATGAACTTTGTGGAACTAGACTCTTAAGCCATGTGCATGTATAAGAAATATTTACAAAAAATAAATGTTTATTAAAAATTGACAAAGGTATAGAAAAAATATTACTGTATGATGCCAAACTACAAGTTAAAGATACAATCTATTGTCTAAGAGATTTTTTAAAAATTTTAGTCTCCTTCAGTATATTCCTCATTCCATTACTTCAATGATTACTTCATCAATGAGTGAATGAATGCTTAGAATAAAATATATATCACTGCCTTTATTTAAACAAAACAATCATGAGAGCTTGAGAAAATATAACTAGAGAGAGAGCTACTATTTATTTCTGAGGCTGCTGTACTCTCAGGTGTTTTAGGGTACAAAAAGTTCAAGGAGATCCAAAATGGCAGCAGAGTAAGAAGTTATACTAACTTCCTCCCAGGACCAAACAGGAATTACAACTAAATTATAGAAAAATTATCCTGAATAACCAACTGAAGGTGAGCAGGAGAAAAGCCTTATAATCAATGACTTATGGAAGAAACCACATCACCACATCGAGACTGGCAGGAAGTACGGAGGCTGTGCAGGCTCCAGAGGACTGGCTGGGCTCCCATGGGCTCCCATGGGCGGCAGCTGAAGTTCCAGAGAGATATTTCAGTGGCCAGCGGCTTCCCCCTAAGAAGTGTGGGGTCAAAACCCTAAGCAAGGCTCCTCAGCCTAGAGCACTAGAACTAGGAAAGACACCCACATAACATCTTACTGTGAAAATCAGCAGGGTTTCTGTCTGCCAGGGAGAGACAGCTAGAGACATTAACACCCTGTTAAAGGGACAATGCATAAAATTATGTTTGCAGCCAGTTATCCTGGGCTCCAATGAACAGAAGGCAAAGCAAACTAGAGCTGTGTAAGGAAAGTCCAGGATTGGTGGCTCTGGGAAGAAGGTTGACAGTCAGACACCAAGTTTACTGTGCTCAGTCATTCCCCATACTGCAGAAGTCATCTTTCAGGGGCAGAACACTCTCTTCCATGTGGCATCAGCCTGGGGGAAGCAATAACCCCCCTGCAGGAATTCCTGTCACACTACCCTGTACAGCTTAAGTCTTGCTGCTGAGGAGCAGAGCTGGAGGCACTTTCAGTGATTAAGTCTAACAAATAGTCTGAAGGCTAAGGCAGATCTCTGGGTGATTTGAGACATTGGCTCACCCTCCCCCAGGCCCAGTGCTGGTAAAAGCCAGCCTTGAAGCACAGCTTGCTACTTTACTCATGCACCCAGGTCCAGCAAAGGATGCCACAAGCTGTGGATCATTGATAGCACCACACAGATTGCCTAGAGCCAATCAAAGGCAATGTCTGATAAAGAACTGCACCACAATCTTTGTAAACTTACCTAATACATAGAAACAAACAGAAAAAGGCAGCCAAAATGTGGAGAAAAAGATATAGGACGCAAATGAAAGAACACAAGACTTCTCCAGAAGAAGAGCTAAATGAAATGGAGGTAAGCAATTTATCAGATATAAAGTTCAAAGTAATGATTATAAGGATACTCAACAGCATGAAAAAGACATAAAAACCATAAAAAAGTCAGAAATAAAGAATGCAATATTTGAAATAAATAATACCCTGGAAGGAATATGGAGTAGGTCAGATAAAGCAAAGGATCAAATCAGTGATTTGGAAGACAAGGTAGAAAGAAATCAGAGTAGCAAAAGGAAAAAATAATTTAAAAAACACAAGGATAGTTTTAGGGACTTTTGGGACAACAGAATTGTAACAACATCCACATCACAAAGGTACCAGAAGGAGAAGAGGAAGAGCAAGGGATCAAGAACCTATTTGAAGAAATAAGGACTGAAAACTTCCCTAACCTGGTGAAGGAAAAAGACACTCAAGTCCAGGAAAAACAGAGTCCCAAACAAGATGGACCCAAAAAGGCCTACACCAAGACACATCATAATTAATCTGACAAAACTGAAAGACAAGGAAAGAATCTTAAAAGCCACAAGATAAAGTCAGTTAGTTATCTACAAGGGAACTCCCATAATACCATCATCTGATTTCTCCACAGAAATATTTCAGGCCAGAGGGATTGTCATTTCACCCTGGCATTTTCACCAAAAGCAGTAGAATAAATCCTTTCCAAGTACATACGGAACATTTTCTAGGAGAAACTACATGTTAGGACATAAAACAAGTCTCAATAAATTTAAGAAGACTGAAATCCTATCAACCATCTTCTCAAACCATAATGCTGTGAAACTAGAAATCAATCACAAGAAGAATACTGAAAAATACACAAAGACACAGAAGCTAAATAACATGTTATTAAACAATGACTGGGTTAATAATGAGACCAGAGAAGTCAAAAGATACCTTGAAGCAATGAAAAGGAGAACACACAACCCAAAATCTGTGGGACACAGTGAAAGCAGTCCTAAGATGGAAAATCACAGCATTACAGTCCTGTCTCAAGAAGCAAGAAAAAGCTCAAATAAACAATCTAACTTTACACTTAAAGGAACTGAAAAAAGGAGCAACAGAGTGAGAATAAGGAAATAATAAAGATCAGAACAGAAATAAATAAAATAGAGTAAAAAATGATATAGAAAAATCAATGAATCCAAGGGATGACTCTTTCAAAAGATATACAAGATTGAAAAACCTTTAACCAGACTCTTCAAGAAAAAGAGAACCCAAATAAATAAAATCAGAAATGAAAGAAGAAATAACAACTGACACCAAAGAAATACAAAGGATTGTAAGGAAATAATATGAGCAACTATATGCCAGCAAATGGGACAATCTGGACAAAATGGATCAAGTCCTAGAAACATACAATATTCCAAAACTAAATCAGCAAGTCTGAATAGACAGATTACAACTAGTAAAACTGAAGCAGTAATAAATTCCAAAAAAATAAAAGCCCTGGACCAGATACATGCCTTCACAGGTAAATTTTACCAAAGATTCCAAGAACAACTTACACCTCTCCTTCTCAAACTATTCCAAAAAAGAAGGGAAGACTCCCAAGCTCACTTTATAAGACCAGCATTATCCTAATTCCAAAACCAGAAACACTACAAAGAAAGAAAATTACAAGCTGAAAAATGTGGGAAGACAGCAGCGAGGTAGGTGGGAGTGGAGCGCAGTTCTCCCTGTGCCCAGCTGGAACACCTAGCTAGTCTTCTAAGGAACAGAGTGTAAAGCCAACGGAATCCCAGCTTATATGAAGTTTAGAGGCCAAAAATTGTAGAGGTCATTGAAAAACAGATGGTGAGGCTAAGGTCCTTGGGATCTGCGCAGAGACTGAGGCTGCTGTGGTCCCCAGCCCAGCGCCTGCCCTAGGATATTTGGAGGAGAGTTGGATCACCAGCTCCCTCCCCTACCAGAGCAGGGAGGCTAGTCCAGCACCAGGAGGGACTTGGATGCTTGAAGTCGCTGGGGGGAATAGAGATAAAGTTAGAGACACGCATGGGTGGTGTACACCTGCTGGGCCCGTGGATGCCAGCTAGGTCATCACCAGATAAACTAGGGAGCTTGGAAATACCTGGAATGGAGATACCTGGAATGGAAATGCTTGGAATGGAGAAGAGTTGGGCCATGTCAGCCCTGGACCTGGACAGTCTCCAGTCTGGTTAGCAAGTTGTGCTGTGTGAAAAGCCAGACACTTGTTAAGAACAGCAGGCTTAGAAAAGAGGCTTTA
>PVKU01008958.1:0-67378 GCA_004027475.1 Anoura caudifer | reverse complement strand
TTTTTTTTTTTTTTTTTTTTGTCTGATTGGTGTGGCTAGGACTTCCAGAACTATGTAGAATAAGAGTGGGGAAAGTGTACACCCCTATTTTCTTCCTTATCTTAAGGGAAAGTCTTTTAATTTTTGCTAATTGACTATGATGTTGGCTGTAGGTTTTCTGTATATGGCCTTTATTATTTTGAGGTATGATCCCTCTATTTCTACATGGCTGAATGTTTTATCATAAATGTGTCCTGCTTTTATCAAATGCTATTTCCGCATCTATTGACGTGATTGTGTCATTTTAATCTTTCGTTTGTTTATGTGATGCACCATATTTATTGATTTGTGAATATTGCACCAACCTTGCATCCCCGGGATAAATCCCACTTGATTATGGTGTATGATCTTTTTAATGAATCGCTTGATCCAAGTTGCTAATATTTTGTTGAGGATTTTATAACTACGTTCATCAGAGATATTGGCCTATAGTTTTCTTTCTTCTTTTTGTCTTTGCCTGATTTTGGAAATAGAATAATACTGGTCTTGTAAAAAAAAAGAGTTTGGAAGCCTTCCCTCTTTCTGATTTTTTTGTAATAGTTTGAGAATAGGTGTTAGTTCTTCTTGAATAATTGATAGAGTTTAACTTTGATGCCATCTGATCTAGGACTTTTGTATGCTGGGAGTTTTTTAATTACTGTTTCAATATCATTCATTGTTATCAATCTACTCAGGTTTTCTGATTTTTTCTTTTTTTTTCCTAATTCAGTTTTGGAAGATTGTGTATTTCTAGAAATTTGTCCATTCACGCATGCTGTCTAATTTCTTGGCATATACTTGTTCATAGTATTTTCTTACAATCTTCTGTACTTCTGTGGTATTGGTTGTTACTTCTCCCTTTAATTTCTGACTTTATTAATTTTGGTCCTCTTTCTCTATTCTTGATGAGTCTGGTTAAATACTTGTCAAACTTTTTAGCTTTTCAAAGAACAAACTCCTGGATTCATTCATCTTCCAAATTGTCTTTTTAGTCTCTATGTCATTTATTTCTGTTCTGATCTTGATTATTTTCTTCCTTCTACTCACTATGGACTTGGTTGTTTTTCTAATTTTTTAGGTGTAGGGTTAGATTGTTTGGGATATTTCTTCCTTCTTAAAGTATGTTTGTAATGCTATGAACTTTCCTCTCAGGGCTGCTTTGAGTGTTCCCCAAGGTTTTTGGTGATGGTCTGTTCATTTTCATTTGTTTTGAGGTAATTTTTTATTTTTTCCTTGACCTCATCGATGACCCATTTATTATTTAATAACATGTTATTTAGCCTCCATGTATTTATATGGCTTTCAGTTATTTATTTAAGTTGATTTCTAGTTTTATGCCATTATAATCCAAGAAAGTGCTTGATATAATTTCAATTTTTTTGAATTTGTTAAGACTTATTTTTGTTCTACTTTATAATCTATACTTGATAATGATCTATGTGCACTTGAGGAAAATGTGTATTCTTTTGCTTTGGGTTGAAATGTTCCATAACTATCAATAAATCCATTTGATCTAGTGTGTTGCTTAAGGTCACTCTTTCCTTGTTGATTTTTTGTCTGGAAGATCTACCCATTGGTGACAGTGCAGTGTTAAAATCCCCTACAATGACTCTATTGCCATCAATCTCTTCCTTAAAGTACACCAAGATTTTCTTTATATGCAATATTTATGTGCTCCTGTATTGGGTGTATATGTTTACTATAGTTATATCCTCTTGTTGTATTGATCCCTTTACATTATGTAGTGATCTTTCTTGTCTTTTGTTATGGCCTTTGCTTTGAAGTCTATATTGTCAAATATAAGTAGTGCTACCCCAGATTTTTGTCTCCATTTGCATGGAATATTTTATTCCATCCCTTCACTTTCAGCTTTTGTAAATCTTTTGTTCTGAGGTGGGTCTCTTATAGATAGCGTATATATGAGTCATGCTTTCTTACTTTCTGCTAACCTGTGTCTTTTGATTAGAGCATTTAAATTTTTACATTTTAGGTTATTATTGATAAGTACTTATTCATTAACATTCCATTACTTTATACCCATGTTCTTCTATTTCTTCTTCTTCTTAAAATAGTACCTTTAACATCTCATCCAATGCTGGCTTGGTGTTATTGAACTCCCATAGCCCTTTTTGTCTGGGATTCTCTTTATTCCTCCTTCTATTTTAAAAGGTAACCTGCTGGATAGAGTAGTCTGTGTTGCAGGTCCTCGCTTATCACCTGGAATACTTCATGCCAATTCCTTCTGGCCTAAAATGTTTCTGTGGAGAATATGCTGACACTCTTATTGGAACTCCTTTGTAATTATCTGATTGTTTCACTGTTGCTGCCTTTACAATTCTCTCTTTGTCTCTAAACTGCCATTTTAATTATGTTGTGCCTTGGTGTGGGTCTCTTTGGCTTATCTGGATTGGTACTCTCTGTGCTTCCTGAACTTGTATGACCTTTTTCTTCACCATTATGGAAGTTTTGTGTCATTATTTCTTCAAACAGTGTTTCAATCCCTCATTCACTTTCTTCTCTGGAATCCCTGTTGCAAATATTGTTATGTTTCATGTTGTCCCAATGTACCTTCAAACCAAGCTTGTTCTTTTTAAACCCTTTTTGTTATTGTTGCACTTATTGGATGTTTTTTAAACCTTGTCTCCCCAATCCCTGATTCAATCCTCTGCTTCATCTAGTCTGCTTTTAATTCCTTATAGTGAATTAAATTCCTTCCTTCATTTCAATATTGCATTCTTCAATTCTAACTGGTCTTATTCATAGTTTTTATGTCTTTCTTCATGCTGCCATAGCTCCCACTAAGTTGCTTGTCATCCTCACCATTTTTTGAACATCCTTATATATATGAACTCTGGATATGTCTGATAAATTGTTTGCCTCAATTTCATATAGCTCTTATTCTGGGGATTCCTCCTTTTCTTTCACTTGCAAATTGTTTCTTTTTCTCCCCATTTTAGCTGACATTTTTGTTTGTCTCTGTGTATTAGGTAAATCTACCTTGGTTCTCTGTCTTCTTGGAGTGGCCTATGTGGTTGGAGTCCTGAGGGACCAAGTGATATAATCTTCTTGATCTCCTGAGTTGGATGCTCTAGAAATGTCTCTTGTGGGTTATAGGGGCTCCCATTTGTATTTGGATCTTGACTGCTGTTGACCCATTCATTGGTGGGATCTCCCCTTAGGATGGTTTCAGCAAGGCTCAGCTCCCTCCACATCTTATACACTGTTGCACAGGTGCTTACACAACAAAATAAAATGATACAAAAACAGAACCAAAGCAAGCAAAACTTGACCCCCAGTAACAACAACAAAATTAGGGACAAAACAAAGAATAATAAAAGTGAAAAGAGGAATAGAACAGTAAAAGGAAAAAGAAAAGAATACAAGAAGCCAAAGAAAGGAAAAATAATTATCAGAGGAGGGAAGGAAGAGATAAAATAAGAGTAAGAATATAAAGAGGAAGTGAAGAGAGGAGGAAAGATGGTGGAGGAGTACATGGAAGCCACAATAATCTCCTTCAAGGACCAATCTGGAATTACAAATAAATTGTGGAGAAATCACCCACAAGAAATAACTAAAGAATACCGAGAGAGAAGTATTATAACCTCAGACAGGCAGAAAAATAATCTTCAGCACTAACTAACTAGTAAGGAGTGTGGTGGAGACTAAAGAAGGCTTGCTGGGCACCCACAGGCAGCAGTGCCAAAGGGATAAATAATCAACTGATTGGAACCCCCTTAAAAGGGTAGGATTGAAACCCTAAGCTGGGATCCCCAGCCTAGAGCACCAGAGCCAAAAAAATACACAAATAACAACAGGCAGCAAAAAGCTGCATAGTGGCTCTTCATCAGAGATGGATGACTGGAGACACAAAGAGCCATTTAAACAGCCAACACAAAAATTTTAATTTGCAGGCACTTATGCTGGGCTCTAGCAAGAGCAGGGGCAGAGTAGGCTAGAGATGTCGGAGGAGAGACTAGGGACAGGAGCTTTCAGGAGAGAAATGTGAGAGGAGCCACCGGGATCCCAGTGCTGAGTCCCTGAAAATGATAGCAGCCATCCTTTTCAGGCAGACCACTCCCTTACAAGTGGCAGTAACCTGAGGGAAAAAACAGCCTTGACCAAAGGAGAGATTCTGCCTGGGCTCTGTGGTACTTAAGCCTGACTGATGAGTGAATAGTGACTAGATTAACAACTGAAGGAGACATTCATACACAGTTGATCCATGGAAAGGGGGGTACAAAATGGACTAGGGACACTTGAGGAGAGACTGGGGACAGAAGCTCTGAGGAGAGAATTGAGAGAATAGCCTCTGGGATCCTGGTGCTGAGTCATCAACCACATAGCAGCAGCCTTTGTACTCAAGCAGACCACTCCATTCTGAGCAGAAGCAGCCTGAGGAGAAACAATAGCCTCAACCCCAGGAGGGATTCTGCTCTGCCCTATGAGGATTAAGCCTGATGGCTATGTGTAGAGTGATTTGATTAATAACCAAAGGAGACAACCACAGACAGTAAATCCCTGGTAGTCTCAAACAGGCTGCCTAAGATCAGATGGGGTCAACATCTGATATCACCAGAGTTGGATCCAGAAAGGAAAAATAGGGGTAAATACTAGAGGCTACTGAGACAAAATCCACTACAGTCTTCTCCATAATTAGTGATATTTTATTTCCTATATAGCTTTTTAACATTCATTTCTTGTCCATCAAGTCTGTGCAGATTAAGTCACTATATATTATACCATAGTTTATACCTCTTTTCTTAAACAGTCTTAATCTCTTTACACCCCTATTATACTGGTTCATTTGCTATTGTTAGTGGGATTGCTGCATGGCAGGGGGTGGGGGAGCAGGGCATATAGTTTTTAAGATGTGGGTTTCTTCCCTAGGTTTTGTGGTTTGGTTCTGGCAGCACCTGCACAACAGCATATAAGATGTGGTGGGCAGAGTGACCCTCAGTCAATCAGCTGGAGGGAAGGACCCACCAAGAAAAGATCCAACAACAATCAACACCACATTACATCCAGAGAGCCAACATAAACAGTATAAAGGGCACCCCAAGAGCATCAAGTTCAGGAGGTCAAGGAGACTGCACCACTGAATCTCACAGGTCTCTTACCATAAAAGTTCACATTGCAAACTCAGGGAGGTAGAACAGATCAATTTAAGAAGCAGAGGCAAATCTCACAAATAATAGGAAGACAAGGAAACAACCCCCAAATGAAAGGAAAGGACTAGGGACACTTGAGGAGAGAATGAGGACAGAAGCTCTGAGGAGAGAATTGAGAAAATAGCCTCTGGGATCCTGGTGCAGAGTCATCAACAACATGGCAGCAGCCATGCTGCTCAGACAAACTACTCTGAAAGGAAAGGAGGTATCCTCAGAAAGAGTGCTAAATGAAATAGAGGCAAGTTAACTATCAGATACTGAGTTCTAAACAATGATTATAAGGAAGTTCAATGAACTCAGTGAGAATTACCAAAAACTACACAGACCTTACAAGGAACTTACTGCAAATTATATCAGCATGAAAAAACACATAGAAACTATCAACAAGAGCCAGGAGGAAATGAAGAATACAATTTCTGAATTAACGAGCACAGTACAAGTACTCAAAGGCAGGCTAGATGAAGCACAGGATCAGATCAGCGAGCTAGAGAATGAGGTAGGAAAAAAAACTCCCAGAAAGGGCAAACAAAGAAAAAAAGACTAAGAAAGAATGAGGAGGTGTTAATGGAACTGCAGGACAACATGAAACAGAATAATATCCATATAATAGGGATACCAGAGGAAGAAAGAAGAAGAAGAAGAAGAAGAAGAAGAAGAAGAAGAAGAAGAAGAAGAAGAAGAAGAAGAAGAAGAAGAAGAGGAGGAGGAGGAAGAGCAGCAGCAGCAGCAGCAAGGGATAGAAAACTGTTTGAAAAAGTAATGATGAAAAACTTCTCTAATTTGATGAGACAAAAAGTCACACAAATCCAGGAAACAAAGAGGGTCCTAATCAAGAAGCACCCAAAGAGGTCCATTTCAGGACATATAATTAAAATGGCAAAATTCCAAGACAGAGAATCTTAAAGGCAACAAGGGACAAACAGGGACTAACATAAAAGAATGCTCCAAAAGGCTAGCAGCTTACTTCTCAATGGAAATGCTACAAGGTAGAAAAGAATGGCAAAAATATTCCAAGTAATGAAAAACAAAGTCTTGCAACCATGAATACTCCATGCAGCAAGGCTCTAAATTAAAATAGAAGGCCAAATAAGGAGTTTTTCAGACAAGTGATGGCTCAAAGAATACACCTCCACCAAACCAGCACTGCAAGATATGCTAAAGGGACTGTATTAAGAAACAGAAAGAGTGAGAGAGGAACACAGATATGAAGAAGTAAAATGGTAATAAATAAGTACCTATCAATAATAACCTTAAATGTACGTGGAGTAAATTCCTCAATCAAAAGCCATAGAGTACCTTAATGGACAAAAAACCATGACCCACACATATGCTACCTACAAGAGAACCACCTCACAACAGAAGACAAACACAGACTGAAACTGAAGGGTTGACAAAAACATATTCCAAGCAAGTGAGCAGGAAAGAAAAGCCAGAGTGGCAATACTCATATCAGAAAAAATAGACTTCAAAACAAAGGTCATAAAAAGAGACCTGGAAGGACACTTCAACATACTCAAGGGAAAAATCCATCAAGAAGATATAAACATTACAAACATATATACACCCAACATAGGAGCACCCAAATACATAAAGAAAACTTTGGAGGACTTCAAGAAAGATTTGACAGCAACACAATTGCAGTAGAGGATTTTAAATCCCACTGACAAAAATTGATAGATCTTCCAAACAAAATATTAACAAAGATATTTCAGCGTTGAACAATATCCTAGGTTAAATGGACTTAAATGTTATATATAGAGAACCTTTCATCCCAAAGAAGCAAAATACACATTCTTTTCAAATGCACATGGAATTTTTTCAAAGATAGACCTTATAATAGGACACAAAACAGTCTTAACAAAATAAAAAATTTTGAAATCATATCAAGCATTTTCTCTGACTACAATGGCCTGAATCTAGAAACAAACTTTACAGAAAAACATTCAAATTCATGGAGAATGAATAGCATGTTTTAAGCAATGAATGGGCCAATAATAAGATCAAGGAAGAAATCAAAAGGTTTTTGCAAACAAATGAAAATGAACTTACAACAGTCCAAAACATATGGGACACAGCAAAGCAGTGCTGAGAGGGAAGGTTATGGACATACATGCTTATCTAAAAAAAGATAGAAACATTTCAAATAAACAACCTCACCCTACAGCTACAAGAACTGGAGGAACAACAAAGCCCAGAGCAAGTAAAAGGAAGAAAATAACCAAGATCATAGCAGAATTAAATGACATAGAGACAAACAAACAATTCTAAGGATCAATAATTACAGAAGCTGGTTGATGGCAAAATATATGTGCAAATGATACCTTGGACAAGGGTTTGATCTCCAAAGTATATAAAGAACTCACATGACTCCTCTCCAGGAACAAAAACAACCCACTAAAAATGGGCAAAGTATCTGAACAGACACTTCTCCAAAAAGGACATACATAGGGCCCAGAGACATGTGAATGATTGCCCAGAGACATATCACTAGCCATCAGAGAGATGCACATTAAAACCATAGTGAGATACCACTTCCCACCAGTCAAAATGGCAATCACAAATAAATCAATAAGCAACAAGTGCTGGAAGGGTTGTGGAGAAAAGATAACCCTATTACACTATTGGTGGATATGCAGATGGGTGCAGCTACTGTGGAAAACTGTACGGAATTTCCTCAGAAAACTAAAAATAGAACTGCATTTTGACCCAGTGATTCAAGAGCCAGGATTGTACCCTAATAATCCCAAAACACCAACTCAAAAGAACCTATGCACCCCTATGTTCATAGCAGCATTATTTACAATAGCCAAGTGTTGCAGCAACCTAAGTGTTCATCAGTAAATGAGTGGATGAAAAAACTATGGTAAATTTACATGATGGAATACTATGCAGCAGAAAGAAATAAGAACCTCCTACCCTTCACGAAAGCATGGATGGATCTGGAGAGCATTACACTAAGTGAAATAAGCCAGGCAGTGAAAGACAAATACCATATGATCTCACCTATACATGGAGCCTAATAACAAAACAAACAAGCAAGCAAAGTACAACCAGAGATATTGAAATAAAGAACAAACTGAATGTAATCAGAGTAGAGATGAGAGGAGATTATAGGGGAAGTGGGAGAAGGGTCATCAAGGAACATGTATGAGGACCCATAGACAAAGCCAAAGGGGGGTAGGATCAAGGGTAGGAGGTGGGGAATGCTGGGAGTGGGGAGTGTTTGGAAGACAATGGAGTCAACTGTACTTGAACAACAATTAAAAAAACAAGAGAAAGAAATAAAACTAAAATAATTTTTTAAATGAGGACATCAACAATAAAGAACAAAGAAAGGATCAATATTTTAAAAATAAGAAAAATAAAGAAGGGACAAATGGAGTAGGAAAAGAGAACAGTAATATATGAGGTATGAAAGAAAAATTGAGAAAAAAAGAGAAAAGTTGAAGGAAAAGGAAAAAATTAATAAAAAGGTCATGTATAAGGGAAAATAATGAGAAAGAACAAAGTGGAATTTATCTTCGCAGAGTTTAAGCTGGCCTGCTGGGATCTTCCTTCAAATATGGCTCTGATATTGTCTGAAGCTGGTGTAAGCCAATGTCTGATGCTGTCCATGTCTAGCTCTTGGGAGCCTGTTCAAAGCTACAAGTGATCCACAGTTTGTGGATGTCTCCTCTGGGCTTAGCTGCAACTAAGATGGGCCTCACTGCACTGCAAGTCTAGTTTTCATCAACATAGGACCCAGGGGTGGGTTCACATCCAATCAAAGGTACCCTGGATGCACTTCCATCAGCTTCTGTCTGCTGGTCTGCTGTCATTTAAGTCTAGCCTCTGACCTGTTTCTGAGAGGGATTCTGGCAGAATCAGGGGGTGGGATCACTGAATATCTCATGGGAGGTGTCATTCAGACTTCAAGGAAGATAGTAAAATGCATTGTTCACTTCCAGACAATGTATGTCCCCAACCAAAATGCAAGCCAGATATTTCATCATGTGCTTACTTGAAGAAAAAAATAAATCTGATCTGATGAAGGAAAAAAATAAGCTGTTCTGGTCTAATCAGAGAATTCATATCTTTGTCCAGATGGCACCAACATAATTTTTCATGGTGATTTTCACTCCTCACAAAGTTTATTATATATGGTATCTTTGCTGAAACCCCATATGACATGCGACTTCAACCAACAATATCTTTCCTGGTGGGAATTTTAGAATAGTAAAAATTTGCAAATAACTCCTAGATCCATCAACAGGCCTTTTGAAAACATTTTAACACATTCATTCAATGGAATACTCTATAAAAATAGATGATTTCAAGCATCATATATTACCAGTAATATGAAAGTATTTAATACATTGATTGACAAAGGAGGTTATATAAAACAACTATAATATGACTTACTTACATTAAATATAATGTTTTGAGAATGAATAAATATGTGACAATGAGCAATGTTTTGTGTTTATGTATGTACATATGCATAATGAGATATCTAGAAGAATTTTTAAATGTTAACTATATTATCTCTATGTGGTGAAACTTAGATTTAATTTTACTTTTGTGATTTCATTTGTTTTATTTTTGTCTTCATTAAGTCAACTGAATTTTTATAACAACCATATATATATTTTAAATAAAAAATGAGCCATGGCTGGTGTGGCTCAGTGGATTGAGCATTGGCCTGTGAACCAAAGGGTTGTCAGTTCAATTGCCAGTCAGGGCACATGCCTGGGTTGTGGGCCAGGTCCCTAGTAGAGGGTGCTCGGAGGGCAACCACACATTGATGTTTCTCTCCCTCTCTTCCTCTCTCCCTTACCTTCTCTAAAAATAAATAAATAAAATCTTTAAAATAAATAATAATAATAAGAAGAAAGATCTTCATTTTCCAAAAAGAAAAAATAGAAGATGGCAGAGTAGGTAAACACTGTGCTCATATTTTCCCATGATCACATTAAAAGTGCAACTAAACTACAGGAAAACAAATAGTAAGAATCCTCTGAGGTTTAGCTGAACAGAAGTTCTACAACTAGCCCTGGCTGGTGTGGCTCAGTGGATTGAGTGCTGGACTGCAAACCAAAGGGTCACTGGTTCAATTCCCAGTCAGGGTACATGCCTGGGTTTTGTGCCAGGCCCCCAGTAGGGGGCACTCAAGAGGCAACCACACATTGATGTTTTTTCTCCCTCTTCCTCCCTTCCCCTCTCTAAAAATAAATAAATAAAATCTTTTAAAAAAGAAATTCTATAACTAAAAATATACTGAAGAAGCTACACTGAGACTGTGGGAGTTGTGGTGATGCAGAACATGCTGGTCCCACACCAATATCTGGCAGTTAAAAATTTGGAGGTATATCACAGATGTGGAAGCTTCCTCTGAGGAGCAAGGAGTCCCAGCCCCACACCAGGCTCCCCACCCCAGCATTCTAGTGCTGGGAAGAAAAGTTCACATAACTTCTGGCTGTGAAAACCAATGGAGACTGGGACTGAGTAAGATGGAGGGCTTCTGAAGTCCTAGGTTTTCCTCTAAAGCAGGCCTGTTCACAGGCCCTTCTGTTGAAGACTTACTTGCAACACTCACTCTGAGCTCTAGCCCTGGCCAGAAGATAGAAAGGCACCAAAGACATACAGGGAGGAACCAAATTGTCTGGCTTCTGAGAAAGGGCTGGAGGGGAAGCTTTGATTGCTTAGTTTCTGAGTCCTGTCCCTGAAGACACAGGAAGGCTTCATATCTGAGGCTTCACATCAATTTTCCTGACACTTTGCCTCACCTTGGTGATTTCCTGAGACCTCACAACACAACTTGCCAGCCCAACCAAGCTGCTTCCAGTAGTTTCTCCACACAAACAGCTTGTCTTGGATCATGCTGCAGACTTTTCTAAAATCTCTTAAAGGTTCACAGGCATCAAACAAGCAGTATCTGGCCTTAGGGAGCCCTATATTTTGCTAAGCATCCCTAAGGACAAAGCTAGTAGCAACTGGCCTCAGTTTGAAGTTGGCCTCTCCATAGCACCTCCAAACTCAGCACAAGTGACAACCATCTACAGATTACTTTGCTGCTCCTGATGTGTGTCCACAGGCAGTATACAGTCAGTGGTTGAATTTGGCCAGCACCTCCCAGAGAGCCCCAAAACCAGCTCATCTGGTGGCCACCTTCAAACTACATCATAGCAACACTCAACTATTTCCAAAAGTGACACATACAAATGGTGAAAGTCAGGCACCAGAGTTCCTCTAAAGCAAATCCTGCCCCACAATGTTAGCCCCTGTACAACAGCTCATTCATAGTAGTCATGGCCCATCTTTACAACCAATTATACTGAGGGTCAGTCCTTCCCAGTGATGTGCCAACAACAATCATAGCTTAACTACAACATAAGGGCACACACAAGGAACACATCTAGAGCACCTAGGTCAGGTTACCAGGGAGACTATACTGGGCTCCACAAGACAACTACTACATAAGGCCATTCTACTAAGACCAAGAGATATAGCAACTCTACCTAAAAAAATAGACACAAACACAGAGAGGCAGCCAAAATGGAAATACAAAGAAACATGCTTCAAATGAAAGAACCAAACAAAACTTAAAAAAACAAAATGGAGACAAGCAATCTCCAATGCTGAGATTAAAACACTGGTTATAAGAATATTCAATGAACTCAGTAAGAATATCAAAAAAGAGACTAGAAACATAAAAACGGAGATTTAAAATAATAAAGAACCAGTCAGAGATGAAGAATACAATAACTGAAATGAAGAGTACATTAGAGAGAATCAACAGTTGATTATTTGTAGCAGAAGAATGAATCAGCAATTTGGAAAGACAACGTAGCAGAAAATATGCAATCAGAACAGCAATAATAAAAAAAAGAATCCAAAAAAATGAGAATAGTGTAAGGGACCTCTGGGACAACATCAAGTGTACCAACATTCACTTCATAGGGTACCAGAAAAAGAAGAGAAAGAGATGTCAAAAACTTATTTGAAGAAATAGTGATGGAAAAATTCCCTAACATGGTGAAGAAAATATACATACAAGTCAAGGAAGCACAGAGTTTCAAACAAGATCAACCCAAAGAGGCCCACACCAACACACATTATAATTAAAATGCCAAAGATTAGAGACAGTCATAAAACAGCAAGAGAAAAGCAGTTAGTTACCTACAAGGGAGCTCCCTTAATACTTCTCACTGGTTTCTTAATAAAAACTGTGAAGGCCAGAGAGATTTGCAGGAAATATTTAAAGTGATGAAAAGCAAGGATTTACAACCACGAATACTCTATCCAATAAAACTATCGTTCAGAATTGAAGGACAGACAAAGAGCTTCCCAAACAAGAAAAAGCTAAATAGGTTTATCACAACCAAACCAGTATTGCAAGGAATGTTGAAGGGACATCTTTAAGAAGCAGAAAAAATAAAGATCAAAGTTATGAGTAATAAAATGGTAAAAACTATATATCTATCAATACTTAGACTAGGTAAAAAAAAAGGGGGGGGGTTCAGAAAAGGAACCTAAGGAAGACCTCTTCCCAAGGCCTCAGATAAAGAGGACTTTGGAAGATGGAGGCATAGGTAGACATGCTTCACCTCATTGAACAACCATAAGGAACACAACTAACTTAAAAACAAAAACATCCAGAACTGTACAGAAGTCTGATGATCAAGGATTTAAATAAGCTATATTCATCCAGTTATTTAAGAGGGGCAAACATGGGGAGTCCATGCAGAGAGGATGCAGTGTGGCAGTGGCTATCTGCGGGTCACAAGATGGCAATGGCTGGTGGAACAGGCAGTCCCACATTCATGTGTGGTGGATAAAAATCAGGGGGACACCTTGTGAGTGAGCGATCCCAGCCCAAGACCAAACCACACAGCCCAGGGTACCAGTGCTAGGAAAAAATACAGCCTAACTTCTTTCAGTAAACTCAGTGGGGGTTGGGGTGGCAGAAGAAACTGCCAGTTTCTCAGGAGAGCCCAGAACATATGCAAACCCACTCACTCTGGAATCCACACCAGGACAGCAGCTGGAGGGGCAGCAGTCTTATACAGGAAGAGGGTGAAGTGACTAGAAAGTGGTGAGGGCCAGGCAAGCCCCCAGTTGTCATCCAGCAGTGGTATTTGTCTCCTCTTGGGCCCCTCCCCCACAGAGCCACAAAGTGGTGAAGCATGTCACCCTGCCCTGGCAAATACCCAAGGCTCTGCCCCATACAACTTAACAGGTGTTCTAAGACAGGAAATCAAAGCACCTCTACCTAGTATACAGACACAAGGAACCTGACAAATGAGGAGACAGAGAACTATGGTCCAAATTAAGGAACAGAACAGAACCCAGAAAAACAACTAAGTGATGAGGAGCTAACCAATCTATCAGACACAGAGCTCAAAACACTGGCAATCTGAATGCTCAAAGATATCATTGAATATGGCAAAAGCAAAAGGGAAGAAATGAAGGCTATAGTAAAGGAAATAAAGAAAAATTAACAGGAAACCAATAGTGAAGAGAAGGAAACCAGGATTCAAATCAATGATTTTGAGCATAAGGAAGAAACAAACATTAAACCAGAAAAGAAATAAGAAACAAGAATTTTAAAAAAAAAATGAGGATAGTATAAGACTCTGGGACATCTACAAATGTGCCAACATCCAAATCATAGGAATGACAAAAGGAAAATAGGAGAGCAAGAAATTAAAAGCTTATGTGAAAAAATAATGAACAAAACTTCCCTAATCTGGAGAAGGAAATAGACATAGAAGACCAGAAATCACACAAAGTTCCAAATAAATTGGATGCAAAGAATTCCACATGAAGACACCTCATAATTAAAATGCCAAAGGGACTTCTGCCTTTGTGGATGCAAAGATGGAGGTGTAGCTGACACACTGTGCCTCCTTGCACAACCAAAAGAAGACAACAACAAATTTAAAAACAAAAAAAAAATCCAGAATTGACAGAAAAATCAAACTGTGTGGAAGTCTAATAACCAAGAAGTTAAAGAGGAAACACTCATCCAGACCAGTAGGAAGGGCAGAGATGGGCATCCAGGAAGAGAGGATGCACAGCAGAAAGGTGGCTAGAGGATGGGAGTGGGCAAGGCAGTAGCTGTAGGACTGGGCGAGAAAGTGGCTGTGGGACTGGGTGAGGTGGCAGCTGGCAGAGAGGGCAATCCCACATTTGCATGCAGATAAACCAGGAGGAACAACTGGGGACAAGATAGACTGCACAACCTAGGGTTCTAGTGCAAGGAAATAAAGCCTCAAAACCTGTGACTGAAAATGAACCTGTAGGGGGTGAGGCAGTGGGAGAAACTCCCAGCCTCACAGGAGAGTTCATTGGAGAGAACCACAGGGTCCTAGAATATACACAAAATCATCCGTCTGGGAATCAGCACCAGAAGAACCAAATTGTCTATGAGTAATAATGTAAGTGACTGAAAGCCAGAAGAGAGCTGAACAAGCAGCACTGTTCCCTCTCTGACCTATCCCCCACATACAGCACCTAAACTCAGCAACAAGGGTTGCCCTGTCCCAGTGAATACCTAAATCTCCATCCTTAACTACATAACATATATGCCAAGAAAAAAAATGCCCCAAATGAAAGAACAGATCAAATCTCCAAGAAAACATACAACTAAGTGACAAAGAGCTAGCAAACCTATCAGATGCACAGTTCAAAAGACTGGTAATCAGGATGCTCACAGACTTGGTTGAGTATGGATGCAAAATAGAGGAAAAAGTGAAGGCTATGAAAAGCAAAATAAAGAAAAATGTTCAGGGAAACAACGGTGAAGGTAAGGAAACTGGGATTCAACTCAACAGTTTGGACCAGAAGGAAGAAATAAACATACAACTAGAACAGAATGAAGAAACAAAAAATTTATAAAAATGAGGAGAGGCTTAAAAACCTCCAGGACTACTTTAAACATTCCAATATCCAAATCATAGGGGTCCCAGAGGAGAAAAGTAATAGTAAGAAATTGAAAACTCAGTTGAAAAAATAATGGAGAACTTTCCTTATATGGCAAAGAAAATAGACTTCCAGAAAGTCCAGGAAGCTCAGAGAGTCCCAAAGAAGTTGGACCCAAAGAGGATCACACCAAGGCACATCATCATTGTTACCCAAGATTAAAAATAAAGAGAGAATCTTAAAAGCATCAAGAGAAAAAGGAGACAGTTACATAACAAAGGAGTTCCCATCAGACTATCAGCTGATTTCTCAAAAGAAACCTTGCAGGCAAGAAGGGGCTGGAAAGAAGTATTCAAAGTCATTAAAGGCAAGGACCTGCATCCAAGATTACTCTATCCAGCAAAGCTATCATTTAGAATGGAAAGGCAGATAAAATGCTTCCCAGATAAGGTCAAGTTAAAGGAGTTCATCATCACCACTCCCTTATTATATGAAATGTTAAAAGGACTTATCTTAGAAAAAAAGATCAAAAATATGAACAGTAAAATGACAACAAACTCACAACTATCAATAACAAAACCTTAAAAGAAAACAAGCAGACAACTAGAACAGGAACAGAACCACAGAAATGGAGATCACATGGAGGGTTATCAACAGTGAAAGGGAAGGAAGGAATGTGGGGAAAGGTACAGGGAATAAGTACCATAAATTGTAGGTAGAAAATAGACAGTGGGAGGTTAAGAATAGTATAGGAAATGTAAAAGACAAAGAAGTTATATGTATGACACATGGACATAAACTAAGAGTGGGGAATATGGGTAGGAGGGGTGCACATGGTGGAGGGGAATAAAGGGGGAAAATAGGACAACAGTAATACTATAATCAATAAAATATATTTTTAAAAAATTAAAACAAAGACAATGCAACCCCCCAAAAAGGCAAAAGGTTAAAGAAGTTAAAGAAAGAGAGAATCTTAAAAGCAGCAAGAGAAAGGAAGAGAGTTACCTACAAAGGAGTTCCCATAAGACTATCAGCTGATTTCTCAAAAGAAACTTTGCAGGCAAAAAGTATTCAAAGTAATGAAAAGAAGGACCTACAAACTAGATTACTCTATCTAGCAAAACTATCATTCAGAATTGAAAGGAAGATAAAGTGCTTCCCAGACAAGGTAAAGCTAAAGGAGTTCATCATCACTAAGCCCTTATTATATGAAATGGTAAAGGGTCTTATTTAAGAAAAAGAAGATTAAAACTATGAACAGTAAAATGCCAACAAACTATCAAAAACTGAATTTGAAAACAAAATAAAAGCAAACTAAGCAAATAATAGAACAGGAACAGGATCACAGATATAGAGGCATTTTGGATGCTTATCAGCTGGGAAGCAGAAGATAGAGAATGGGGGGAAGGTGTAGAGATTTAGAAACATAACTGAGTGAGTGCAAAAGACAGAGGGATGTTGTGAACATTAGAGGAAATGGGGAATCCAAATAATTTATATGCAGAGCCCATAGTCATGAACTAAGTGGGGATCACTGGAGGGAAGGAGGTACTGGGTCAAGGGGTGAAGGGGAAAAATTGGGACAATTGTAATAGCATAATCAATAAAATACAATTAAAATAATTAGATTAAATGCGAATGGATTTGGTGCTCAAATCAAATTATGTAAGTGGCTAAATAGATGAGAAAATAGGACCCATACATACACTATAAGAGACCCAGTTCAGATCAAAAGACAGATAGAGACTGAAAGTAAAAGGATGAAAAATTAGATTTCATGTGATTGGAAATAAGAAAAATAGCTGGGGTAGCAATACTTACACTAGACAAAATAGACTTTAAAACAAAACTATAACAAGACATAAAGAAGGACCTAGTAATTCCACTTATGGGTATTTGTCTAAAGAGACCTAAAATACTAATTTAAAAAGACATATGCATCCATATGTTCATTGAAGCATTATTTAGAATAGTCAAAATACAGAAGCAACCCAGTGTCCATGAATAGATTAATGGATAAAGGAGTAGTGCACATATACAATGGAATAAATATGAGTAAGCCATGAAAAAAAGAATAAAATATTGCCATCTGAAATGATATGGATGGATCTAGAGAGTATTTTGCTGAGTGAAATAAATCAGAGAAAAAAAATGCCATGTGATTTCACCTATATGTGGTATCTAAATAAGCAAAATAAACAAACAAACAAAACAGAAACAAACTCATAGATACAGAGAACATTTTGATGGTTGGTCAGTGAGTAGGAGCTTAGGGAGAAGTAAAAATTGACAGTTACAACATAGTCAAGGGGATGTAAAGTATAGCAAAAGAAATGATATTGCATTATAGCAATAATTCTGTATTGCTATATTACAATATATTGCTATATATATTCTATATAGCAATATAGCAATAATATTATGTTACCTATGTATGGTGTCATATGGATATTATATTTATCAAGGTGATTATTTTGTAAGTTATATAAATGATCACTATGTTGCACACATGAAACTAATACAATATTATGACAACTGTAGTTAACAACTAAAAAAAATGTTTTTAAAGGTAAATTGATAACAAGAGGATCTCCAAAAGGAGCTTTCCAGGGCTTACCTGTTAGTGGGTTAGGTGCCACATCTGCTAACAACCATAGGAAATTCCAGAAAATGATCTGGACATACCAAAAAAACTCTTTTCCTTTCCCTTTTTACTTCAAGTTGCCCAAGCTGAGTATATTTTACTGTATTCTCTTTTTAATTCTCTGCATGAGAAATATTGACAATCTTATATGTTTGTCTTCAGTAATAGTATATTGATCACCAAATGCCCTCCTAAGAACTAAAAATACAGAGAGGAACAAAATGTGCTTCTCTGAAATCCACAATAAACTTTCTGGGGATATAAACACACAAATAATATTACTGATAATAATCTAATTGGAGCAGCAATTACTGTTCCCAGTAGGCCTGAGGCAGGGCCATTCAGACAAGATGGCATTTAAGCTGGTTCTTCAATGAACAGGAGTTAGGTAGATAAAGTACAAAACGATTCATTTCAAACAGGGTGCTGCATGGGTCAGGACAGAATGGGGGAACCTGTATTTTATATTTAGTGAACAGAACAGAGAATATAGAGAGGGGAGATCAAAAATGTTGGAAGCAACCTAGGTGCCCACCAGTAAATGAATGGATCAAAAAACAATGGTACATTTACACAATGGAATTCTATGCAGCAGAAAGAAAGAAGGAGCTCCTACCCTTCGCAACAGCATGGATGGAACTGGAAAGCATTATGCTAAGCAAAATAAGTCAGGCAGTGAAAAACAAATACCATATGATCTCACCTTTAACAGAACCTAAACAACAAAACAAGCAAAATATAAGCAAAGACACTGAAATAGAGAACAAGCTAACAGTAACTAGAGGGGAGAGGGGAGAGAATTTCAGGGGGGAAAGGGAAAGGTTTACAGGAACAAGTATAAAGGACACATGGACAAAAACTAGGGGGGTGGAAATGGGAGGGGCTGGGGGGCTGGGATGGGAGGAAAAGAGAGAAAACTGTATATAAACAGCAATTAAAATATTAAAAAAGAAAAAAAATGTAGGAAGGGAATGTGGGGACCAGAATTCTGCTGAGTAGATTGGATTTTATGCAACATATAAAGGTCTATGACAGAAGACTGGCATACTCAGATTTGTTCAGCTGGAGAGGACAAAAAGTCCCATTAGTGGGATCGCTCTGGCCTGTAGAGCTACAGATCTGTCTTTCTATTTGTTCTCCAGCACCCTGTGGTTTGAGATTATAAGTAGTTGGTAAACACATATTGGTTGAATATGAATGAATGACCTAGATTCATAGAAGTTTCCACTGGCTTGAAAATATTGGTAAAAATGAAAAACCAGTCTAAACAGTAGTGCTAATGCCCCCAGAACACAGGGACTTAGGCACAGTTTCTTCCCAAGGCTGTTTACAGCCTCTGATTCTGTCAGCAATTGTTACTATTGAGGCTGAGAACAGAATAGAATTTGAACAAGCCCTTTCTTCTCCCTCCCTGTCTGCTCTTCTGCATCACCTTTCTCACTGCAGCTTTGATGTAATCTAATTTCTTTTAAAAAGAAAATAACATTCTTAAGTATCTGTCACCACAGTTCCAATGAGAAATGGAAGGTGTGGCTTCTTTGAAAGAAAAATGACTAGACAGAGTATTGAGCAACCCCAACATGTTGGCATAGGGGAGACAAATTTATTCATTGAGATAGATAGAAAATCCTGTTTCCCTTTCCAAATTTTTTATAGTAAGTTTTAATTCTTGTTTATCCTTTAAGAATGTGGTGCTTGGTGTAAAAACCAGTCCCCTTGTAGCCCATGTTTAGGTGGGGGCACTGAGTGTCCCTGAGTAAACACCACCATGACAATGAAATTCCACCAGATGCTCAGTGAGTCTTTCATCTGTTTACAGGAGTGACATGTAGTGCTGGCTTCCTTTGGCCTGGAATGGAAGCACAAATGAAGCAAAGGATCTGGGGCTTGTTTGTAGAACTTAACAAAGAAATTGATACCCTCTGAAAGTGTCTCTCCATCCCAATGTCACTTCAGATAGGACAGGTAAAAGGATTATACTGGTGTCACTGCCCCCCCACCCATTGTCTGCACAAGCTGACACTGAATGGGGTAACTTAACTCCAAGAAAGATAACCAACTGATCTGTGTGTACTCACATTTACAACTGGCAATTCCCATGAAGTGGCATAGTTGTTTTCTGGAAAATTTTGCTTCGTTAACATATTGGTAGCAGAATCTGAGATGCTTCCAAACCAAAATGGAAGAACAAGTCCAGGGTCCTACCCCCAATTCCCTTGTACCAAACTAGATCCAACAGGGAAGCAAGCCTAGAGATTAGACAATGCTCACATATCTCATATACCTTTATTTTCAAATTGTGAATTTGACTTAGAAAGCTCAATATATTTTTTTAGAGAATATCATGCTAAGTGAAATAAGCCAGTCAGAGAAAGATAATTACCACACAATTCTGAATCTAATAAACAAACTGAACTAACAAGCAAAATAGGAACAGACTCATAGACAGAGAATATACTGATGGCTGTGGGGTGCAAATTTTAGTGGTGGAAGAATTAAGCAAATATGAAAAAAATGAATATGGAAAAATACAATAAAAATAATGTAATTTATGGTATTTGTTTTTTGCTGCCTGACTTATCTCACTTAGCACAATGTTCTCCAATCCAATCCATGCTGACATGAAAGATAGGAGTTCCTACTTTCTTTCTTCTCAGTAGTATTCCATTACATAAATATTCCACAATTTTTTTTATCCACTCATTTACCATAGGGCAGTTAGGCTGTTTCCAGCACTTGGCTGTTGTAAATAATGCTGCTATGAACAGGGTGCTTAGGAGGACCATAATGAACAAAACAAACAAAGAAGCAAAATAGAAACAGAAGCAAGGAAACAAGGAACAGAATAACAGTGACCAGAAGGGCGGGGGAGAGGGATGAAAAAAAGGGGAAGGGACTAGTCAAGGAACATGTATGAATCACCCATAGACAAGGACAACAGAGTGCAGACTGTCTGTGGGAACAGGGGGATGGACTGGGTAAGGAAAGCAAAGAGGAAAAAATTGGAACAACTGTAAAAGAATAATAAAATATTTATTAAAAAGAAAAAATAGCTTCTAAAAAGTAATATAATTTAAAAATAATTTTAAAAATAAAATATATGTAATTGTATAAAAATTCTCCCTAATTCATAAAAGATTTCTTCTCTTCAATTAATGTACTAGATGTTTTTATGACCATTCTAGAATCGTTAAATTATCTAGTTAATTGCTTCTGGATTCCCTTTGATTTGTATATAAAAATTGTTGTCTTTTCGGTTTATGACTTTTAATTCAGTTTATACAATAAAAACTAAAATTCAACCACAAAAATGTATTAAAAATTACCAAATAAGAGAGAAAAGAAATTTTAAAGATGTGATATATATTGTGGTTTCTGTTTTTATGGGACAGGCTGGAAAGCTTAACATCTGACCCATGTCCTTACTCTCTTTATGACTTTGAGGGCCTGAGTCATCCACCCTCCATCCCCAGCCAGCCTAGGCTTGTTACTCTCCACCATCACCTCCAGCTACCAACTCCAGTTCAGATTCACCCCATCACCAACCTCCAGTCCAAAAGCCAAAAGAACAAAGCTCTCTTATTCTTTGCCTGGCTATTCTCAGGCTGATCTTAGTCCAAATTCTCCTTTATTGATAGAAATCTTATTTATTATGTTTATTAAATTGGCACACAGAATAATGCAAAGGTTGTTCATAATCTCACCATCAAGATACCCCTTGTTGGCAATTTTAAAACTTTTAAATATCATACCATATACATGGTGAAAAATAATTTTAAATACATTCAACTGTCACCCCAAAGATTACCGCTGCTAACATTACCTTGTGTTTCCCTTTAAGCCAGAAAAGGAAATTCATATAGCAGCAAAATATGCATAGCCCTTTCTATGATTTACGCAAAATAATTTAACATCTTTACTATTTTACATCCTTCCCTTTCACTTAATTATATATCTGAGAAAGTTTGTTGCATCTACTGGGCATGAATCCTTCACTCCTCCTAATGGCTCATTCTATGGGTGCATTATAACTGAGCTATCCAGTCTTCCATAAGACACAAGAAATCGCTTACACAATCTGTAAGCAATAGACATAGCCCCTCCGTGCCACAATTTTCTCATGTGCAAAATGAGAATTATAATAGCAAATGAGTGGATGCATGGAAAGCACTTAAAAGGGTATCTAAAACATGGTAAGCTATTATTATTATTGCTAGCTGTTAGTATCAGTGTGATTTCCCATTGAAAAATTTTAGATGAATATTAGCTGTTATTGTCATTATATTTTACAATTAGAGATTTCTAAGGTAAATATCCATGATGTCACTCCTAAAATTAGACCCATGTAAGAGTTTATCTTGTATTTTTAGCCAAATTCTTTAGAACATTTAGAAAAACTGAAATATATATGGTTCATTGTAGTAATGGAGTTATATTTTCTAAAACAAAAGAAAATCTCTCACATGAAGCCACAGGTTGAGTTCTGTTTTTTGAAACAGCGTACAAGAATAAGGGAGAAGTTGCTGAAGAGAAATAGAGAAGAATACCATAGCCAATTGACAATGTAAGGAAAAATGTGGTGGGCTGAATGTTATTACCTAAACTGTAACTCAGCCAAGATGTCTATTTGCCCAAGAAAAAAGAAATTAGATCAGATGTTTGGGGGCAAAGGGTTTAGTTTTGGCCAACACTTCCCAAGATAATCTTTTTATTAGCAGTAAAGTCATTATATCCAAGCACTAAGGAGTAGTATAGGTTAGAGCTTGAAGGAACAAATTGTAAGGGATCAGTTACTTCTGTACCTCATTCTACAAATCAGAGACTAACTGACTTTTCCAAGTAACAAAGTCAGTTAGTAGAAGAGCCAGGTTTAGCTAAAAAGTCTCTTTGCACCCAAACCACTGTTTATTACGTAACATTGCTGCCCTATTTATGTAGAGTCCTAGGATACTCATTAGTACTAAAACTATAGCAAGGCACATGTAAATGGGGAATAGTTAAAAGTTTTTAAATTAACTCCTATAAGTCACGTGATATAAATATCTAAGATATTAGGATGTTTTGGTTCTTGGAGGGAAGGTATTTAAGCTGTTTTACATCCTAGGAGTCCTCCCCTCAGGAAGAGGTTAAATGATGGGGTTCTAGGCCTCCATCCCTCCCTATCCCTCACTTAGACCTCAGTAATATTGCTTTTTCAATATTTTATATGTCAGATGGTTTTACACAAAATGTATTGAAACAATGTTCCACAGTAAAACAAAATATGTTAATGTTATGGTTTGGGGCACAAAAGCTCAATGCTTTATGATTTTTTAAATTTTATTTTGGGAAAATTTGGGGGATTTGCATGACCTAAAGAAACAAAAGAGATATTGAAGTCGAGCTTTGATAGAGTAACTTTCCCCTGCACCATTTTTTTACCATAATGAACCAGCATTTCTAAAAAGCTATTAATTGAGTATCCACATTGTTTATTTAAAGCCAGTCAATAAGGAGAAAAAGTCAAAACTGACAAGTTTTTTGTGTGAATGTACAGATATTCTTCCCATGGGATCACTGGCACTGCAACCATTAAAAGTATGCCTGGGTACTTTTTCATTTTATTTATTTATTGTTTGTTTATTTATTTATTTAATAATTCCTTAAAGTTTCACAAAGGAAAGGGTAGAAAAATAATTCTGAAGATGTATTATATAACAGCATGACTATGTTTAACACTACAGTACTGTACTCATAAAAATTGTAAAGATGGTAAGTTTTATCTTATGTGTTTTTACTATTTAAAATATTTTTGAAAGAGAGAAGTATGCACTTCTTCAGTCCTTTCTCCTTCTTGGTGGCTGGAATGCAGATATGAGGACTGAAGCTCTAGCAGCCATCTTATACCCTGCTGTGAAAGCCACATGCTGAAGATGGTAAGTAACAAGATAGTGAGTATAGGGACACAGTACCTGACATTGAGGGCACTAAGTCAATGCTGCACAGCATACTTCTGAGTTTCCTTTATGTAAGAGAGGAATGCACTTCTGTTATATCTCTCCTTTTCTTAAAGATTTCCAAAAGACTTATTTGCTTCACATTTGTCAAATATATCAAGAGTGAAATTGTAGTCCCAAATTATTTTTATCTTATTTTGCTCAATTGTTCTAGTAGGGCTATAATATAGAGTAATACATCTCAAAAAGAGGTCCTCAGACTGGCAGCATCAGATTTACATGGATGTTAGAAGTATTAAAAGTGCTCCAGCCCTAGCTGTTGTGGCTTAGTGGATTGAGCGCTGCCCTGCAAACCAAAGTGTCGCTGGTTCAATTCCTCGTCAGGGCACATGCCTGGGTTTTGGACCAGGTCCCCAGTGTAGGGTATGTGAGAGACAACCACACATTGATGTTTCTCTCCCTCTCTTTCTCTCTCCCTTCCCCGCTGTCTAAAAATAAATAAATAAAATCTTTTTTTTTAAATGCTCCAGATCTACTGACTTAGACATACTGGGTGCTGGCCTGGTAATCTGTACAATTTCAGCCAACCACCCAGGGAGCTTTGATGCACAGGAAGACAACTATTCACATAGAGGTTATACAAAGTAACCCTTTTTGTACAGAGTTAGGACTAACAGCTGGTGTCTGTAGTCAAGTCTTGAATTTGAATCCTTTCTCTACTACTTAATAGCTATGTAGCACTAGAAAAGTGACTTCACCTCTTCAAGACCCAATTTTCCCAATGATAAGATTGGAAATTAACATTCCTCATATCCTAAAGTTACTGAGAAGATTTTATAGGATAATCTGTGTAAAGTTCTTACTTGGCACATTTACTATTAAATGCAGAATCAAAAATTATATCTTATTAGTGTTTCATGTAGTATGAAGCTCATGTCTGAACACAAAGCAAGCATGATAAACAGGTAGGAAAACAATGGAGGAATGTTGGAGAATTTTCTTGCAGAAAATGAATTAATAAAACTTAAATGGTGCTAAAATTACTTGCCTATAAAAATAACAAATTAAGAAAACAATAACAATATTAATAATAAACATTTGTTAAATGTTTACCATGTGCCAGATGTATTCTAACTATTTTAGATGTTGAATTTATTACCCCCTCTAATAATCTCTAGGGCATTTATTGTAATTAGACTTCTTTCAATAAGGAAACAAGCTCAGAGAGGTTAAAAAATGAGGCTAAGGTCACACAGCCATTCAGAGGTAAAACTAGATACCATTGCAGGACTTTTGCTCTAAAGCCCATGTTCTCAACCTCAGCCCCTGTATTTCTCAGTATATTTATGCTTCTGTTCAGAAGTATTATAAATGTAATGAAAATCTCTAATTCAAGTTAGAAGGAAGGGAAAGTTCAGGCATGAGCAAGGCAGGACTGGCTGAATGAGAAACTAGCAATAAAGACTCAAAACTACCAATAAAATACAGTGGGGTTGCCATGGTGGGAGAAACTCACAATCTCACAGAAGAGTTTGTTGGAAAGTGGAGCTAGAGTGGAACAAGAGAGTGGCTTTGTTCCCTCTCTAACCCCTCCCCTACAGACAGTGCCACAACTCAGCAAAGACCGTCGCCCTGCCTTGGGGAATACCTAAGGCCACGACCCCTTACAACATAATAGCTGTGCCAAGACAAAAAAAAAATATGGCCCAAATGAAAGAATAGATTGAAACTTCAGAAAAGACCTCAGTGATGAGGAGATAGACAACATATCTGATGCAGAATTCAAAACACTGGTAATCAACATGCTCACAGTACTGACTGAGCTCAGTCACAAAATGAAGGAACAAATGACAGCTACCCATAGTGAAATAAAGCAAAGTATTCACAGGGAACTTACAGTGAAGGGAATGAAACCAGGACTCAAATCAATGATTTGAAACAAAAGCAAGAAATAAACATCCAACTGGAACAGAATGAAGAAACAATAATTCAAAAAAAAAATGAAGAGAGGCTTAGGAACCTCTGGGATGACTTTAAGTGCTCTAACATCCAAATTGTAGGAGTTCCAGAAGCAGAAGAGGAAGAACAAGAAATTAAAAATTTATTTGAAGAAATAATGGAGGTAAACTCCCCCAATTTGGTGAAGGCAATAGACTTCTAGAAAGTCAAGAAAGCCCAGAGAGTGCCAAAGAAATTGGACCCAAAGAGGAACACCCCAAGGCACATCATCATTAAGTTACCCAAGATTAAAGATAAAGAGAGAATCTTAAAAGCAGCAAAAGGAAAAGAGAGAGTTACCTACAAAGGAGCACCCATAAGATCATCAGCTGATGTCTTCAAAGATACTTTGCAGGCAAGAAGGGACTGGAAAGAAGTATGTGAAATCATGAAAGGCAAGGACCTACATTCCAAGATTACTCTATCTAGCAAATCTATCATTTAGAACGGAAGGGCAGATACAGTGCTTCCCAGATAAGGTCAAGTTAAAGGAGTTTATCATCACCAAGTCCTTATTATAATGAAATGTTAAAAGGACTTATCTAAGAAATAGAAGATAAAAAACTATGAGAATTGAATGACAACAAACTCACAACTATCAACAAATAAACCTAAAAAACAAAAACTAAGCAAACAACTAGAACAGGAACAAAACAAGAGAAATTGAGATCATATGGAAGGTTTTCAGTGGGGAGGGGGAGGGAAAGAATGGGGGAGGAAATATAGAGGGAATAAGAGCATAAATGATAGGCATAAAATAAATGGGGAGAAGTTAAGAATAGTACAGAAAACAGAGCAGCCAAATAACTTATATGTACAACCCATGGACATGAAGTTATGAGGGGGAAGTCTTGAGGGTTGGGGGTGCAGGGTGGAGGGGGGATAAAGGAGAGAAAAATGTGGGAGAACTATAATAGCATAATCAATAAAATATACTTAAAATGAAAATTAAAAAATATATTAAAAAGAAGGAAGGCAAAGTTCAATTTATTGGTTTTCATTGAGCAAATACAATATGTGAAAATGTTACTTTGGGGCATCCTAGAAACATTGAAGTATTTTGGTATAGGTTATTTGGGGGTGCAGAGAACACCTACAGGGAAACTGGGAGCAATACAAGGGAAAAAAAGCTGAGCTACTCAGCTGGCAATCAAGATCAGCAAGGGAAGCTATATCTTGCAGGAACAACTCAAAAATACCCACTGTCAGAATTATCCTACTATAGGGGAGAGATAGGTGGGCTATGTGAACACTAACTCCTGAGAGATATTTATGAAGGCTGCCCTAGGATGTTAATTCTCTACCACATCCTACCACTTCTGACCTCTTATCATACTGCCCAAAAAGCAGGGAGGCCATCTACATTCCAAAAATAAAAAACCTCTAAGCTAAATTTGCTTCATTGTAAGTAGTATTATCAAATTCTGTAGTATTCACACTTGAGTATGCCTCAGAATCCTCAAGACTCCTTAAAACCCAGATTGCTGGCCTCATCCCCAGAGTTGTGGAATGAACAGATCTGGGTGCGGCCAGACTTAGCACTTCTAATAAATTGAGGAAGATGGTAATTTTGGCTATCTGGTCTCCCAGCCAGAAGACCTTAACACAGGCTCCTACAGAAGTCACTATACAAATTGTGTGTCTGTAAGAGGCATATTTGAAAAAGAAATAATAAATCACTCAAAGACACGCTTTGATCCTAGAACTTCAGACTGAATAACAGAAATGGATATCCTGCTCAGCTGATCTTCCCTCCTTCTGAAAGCTCTATCTTGGTCAGTCAGGGACAAAATGATCAGGAAGACTCATCTTTTTCTATGTCTCCAAGGAATGCAGTAATTTCCAGCACTTTAGTACATATCACTTAAAGAACCTGAAATTACACAATGTCTAAATAAAAAAAATATGTAATATGTTTGCATTTCAAAACTACATCATTCTGTTTTCTTTTTTATTTTTTTTTTCATTTTAATAGAAAAATTGTAACCTACTTATTCACTCACAAAGAGTCATCAAGAACTTATTCCTACTTAGGTAATCCAGAATGCCTCACATTTCTGAGAACCAGACCCTCAAGCCAGAGTTTATGCAAACTCTGTGCTAAGATTGCAGTGGACTCACCCAAAGTAGTAATCTGTACTTTGGTGAAACTGGAAACTATCAGATAAATCCTCTTATGGTTTGCTGTATACCATACAGAGAAATCATCTTAAATTACAAATTTCCAGAATCAACAATGCCTCACTTTACTAATGCAAAAAAGAAAGTAGGTTTCAGTAACTTAATAATGCTCTAAAGGACATTCTTGTAAGTTTCCTTTCTTGACACAGGATGAGGCCTGAATAATGATGAATCTACTCTCTTACAACTCTGGTGTTTGATTTTGGATATTGGCCAAAGACCCAGAATTAAGAACATATCATTCCTAAATAAAAGATTGTAATACAAAGCATCTGAGTTCCAGCCAAGATGGAGGCATAGGTAGAAACTCTTTGCTTCCTCACAAAACAAAAAGGAGGATGACAACCAATCTAAAATCAATAAACAACCAGAAGCTCTAGGAAATCAAACTGCATGGAACTCTGAAAACCAAGGAATTAAAGAAAAAAATCAATCAGAACAACCAGACCACTAAGAGAGTGGACCGTTCCGGACAGCTGGCAGGAAAAAAACATGTTGAGTCAAGTCAGCAGACCTTGGGGTGGGTCTGGCCACGGCAAGTCAACAGGCTGTGCCAGTTACAAGGGAGGGGCTGACTTAAGAAGAAACTGAGACTCTATTTCTTCTTAATCTTAATCTTAATCTTAATCTTCTTAATCATAACAGAGTTGATGTGGCAGTTCCTATGGTGGGAGAAACTCCCAGTCTCACACAAGAGTCTATGAGAAAGTACACTAGGGACAAACAGGCAAGATGCATTGTTCCCTCTCTGGTGCCTCCCCCACAGGCAGCACTGCAGCATAGCAAACAGGGTTGCCCTCCCATGGTGAATTCCTAAGGCCATACCTACCCCCTTACAACTTCTCAGGTGCACCAAGACAAAGAAATATGGCCCAAATGAAAGAAAAGAGCACAACCTCAGAAAGAGAACTAAACAATGAGGACATAGCCAACCTATCTAATGGAGAATTTAAATCCATGGTGATCAAAATGCTCACAGATGTGATTGAGCTGGGTTGAAAATAAAATAAAATAAAATAAAAGAATGGAAGATACCCAAAATGAAATAAAGCAAAATATTCAGGGAAACAAAAGTGACAGGAAGGAAACCAGGACTCAAAGCAACAATTTGGAAAAAATAAACATCTAATGGGAACAGAATGAATAAAGAATTCAAAAAAGTGAAGAGAGTATTACAAACCTCTGGGACAACCTGAAACATTACAATATCAGAATTATACGGGTACCAGAAGGAGAAGAACAACAGCAAGAAACTGAAAACTTATTCAAACAAATAATGAAGGAAAACTTCCCCAACCTGGTGAAGGAAATAGACTTCCACGAAGTCCAGGAAGCCCAGAGAGTCCCAAAGAAGTTGGATCCAAAGAGGAACACATCAAGCTACATCATCATTAAGTTACCCAATATTAAAGATAAAGAGATAATCCTAAAAGCAGCAAGAGAAAAGGAAAGAGTTACCTACAAAGGAGTTCCCATCAGGCTATCAGCTGATTTCTCAAAAGAAACCTTGTAGGCAAGAAGGGGCTGGAAAGAAGTATTCCAAGTCATGAAAGGCAAGGACCTCCATCCAAGATTACTCTATCCAGCAAAGCTATCATTTAGAATGGAAGGGCAGGTAAAGTGCTTCCCAGATAAGGTCTAGTTAAAGGAGTTCATCATCACCAAGCCATTACTGTATGAAATGTTAAAGGGACTTATCTAAGAAAAAGAAGATAAAAACTACGAGCAGTAAAATGACAACAAACTCACAACTATCAACAAATGAACCTAAAAGAAAAGAAAAACAGCAAAAACAAAAAAACTAAGCAAACAATAGAACAGGAACAGAATCAGAGAAATGGACATCACGTGGAGGGATTTCAGTGGGGAGTGGGAAGGGAGGAAGGAATAGGGAGGAAAAGGTATAGGGAAGAAGAAGAGAATTACTAGTCATAAAAATGGTGAGGAGAGATAAAAATGGTATAGGAAACAGAAGACTTAAAGAACTTATATGTACAACCCATGGACATGAACTAAGGGGGAAGGGAATGCTGGAAGATTGGGGGACAGGGGAGGATAAAGGGATAAAAAATTGGGAAAACTGTAATAGTATAATCAATAAAAACTACTTTTAAAAAATACAAAGCATCCTATTTCATTATGTGAACATTTTGAAGCAATTGCTAAGGATTTGAAACCAGTTAAAAGACATCTACTGCTTCTGATTAATTTTCCTGAATTACTACTAGACATTAAAATTTGTATATTACCAGTTATTAAAAATCTAATACCCACAATAAACATACTGAATAAAGTAAAAAAATAATTTATCTCAATCCTTGGACTTTCACATAGATTTATTTCAGAATCATGTAGGACAAGTTTTAAAAAAAAAGACCGGCTTAGACTTAAGAGCACTGAATGATGTATTTTTTTCAAATATGGATTTATTTGGTATCTCTGTTAAAAGGTTGAATATTTTTAAAATGAAATGTTAAATTCATGAGGCAAAGTTTCAATATTTAATTATTTTTCTTATTTGGCAATAATAGTGATCCTTTTTATCCTCTCATTTTATTTTATAATATCTTTATTAAATTCTTTTGAATATTCTTGTTCTTCAAATAGTTTTCTGCCTTTCAGTTCCACCCCTCAACACCACTCCTCCTCTCCCCACTACAGCAACCATCCTTAATTCCCTCCCAGGTTTCCAACCCCCTTTCTTTTGTTCACATATCCTTTATAGTTGTTCCTGTAAACCCTTCAGCCTTTTCACCCATTATCCCCTCCAGTTTCACCTCTGGCTACTGTAAGGTTTTTCTCAATTTCAATGTCTTTGATTATATTATGCTTGCTTGCTTTGTTAATTAGGTTCCAGTTAAAGGTGAATCATAAGGTATTTTTTATTCATCACCTGGCTTATTTCACTTAGCATAATGCTCTCCAGTTCCATCCATGCTGTTAAAAAGGGTAGGAGCTTCTTCTTTCTTTCTGCTGTGTAGTGTTCCACTGTATAAATGTACCACCATTTTTTGATCCATTCATTTGGATAAGTGCCCATACTGATGGGCACTTAGGTTGCTTCCAGCACTTGGCTATTGTAAATTGTGCTGCTATGAACATTGGCGTGCATAGGTTCTTTTGGATTGATGTTTCAGGGTTCTTAGTATATAATCCTAGCAGTGGAATTGCTGGGTCAAAAGGAAGTTCCAATTTTAGTTTTCTTAGAAAATTCCATACTATTTTCCATAGTAGTTGCACCTGTCTTCAACCCCAACAGCAGTGTAAGGGGGTTGCTTTTTCTCTGCAACCTCTCCAACACTCGTTTGTTGCTTTTTTTATGATGGCCATTCTTAATGGCATGAAGTAGTATATCACTGTGGTTTTAATTTGCACCTCTCTGATAGCCAGCGATATTGAGCATGTTTTCATATGTCTCTGAACCCTCTCTATGTCCTATTTGGAGAGGTGTCTGTTCAAGTTCTTTTCCCATTTTTTAATTGTGATTTTTGTCTTCTTAGAGTGGAGCCCTGTGAGTTCTTTTCATATTTTGGTGATCAAACCCTTGTCTGAGGTATCATTGGCAAATATGTTTTCCCATATGGTGGGATTTCTTTTCATTATAATGCTGTTTTCTTTAGCTGTGCAGAAGCTTTTTATTTTGATGAGATCCCATTTGTTTATTCTTTCTTTTATGTCCCTTGCTCTAGTGGACATATCAATGAAAATATTGCTGCATGGAATATTTGAGATTTTCCTGCCTATGTCTCCTTTAGGACTTTTATGGTGTCACGGTTTCTATTTTGTTTATGCACCTTGAATTTACTTTTTTGTATGGTGTAATTTGGTGATCAGGTTTCTTTCTTTCTTTCTTTCTTTTTTTTTTTTTTTTTTTTTTTTGCGTGTAGCTTTCCAGCACTCCCAACACTATTCCCTCAACAGCCCATTTTGAATCCATTTTATGCTGCTGCCCACTGTGTCAAATGTTAATTGACTGTAGAGACTTGGGTTAGTATCTGGGCTCTCTATTCTGTTCAATTGTTCCATGTGTCTGTTCTTATATCAGTACCAGACTCTTTTGATTACAGTGGCCTTGTAATAAGTTTGATATCAGGTGCTGTGATCCCTCCTACTTTCTACTTCTTTATCAAATCTGTTACAGCTATTCGGAGTCATTTATGGTTCCATATAAGTTTTTGAAGTGTTTGTTCTATATCTGTGAAATATGTTACTGGTACTTCAATAGGTATTGCATTGAATATACAAGTTACTTTGGGCAGCATGGATATTTTGATGATGTTAATATTTCCAATCCATGGACATGATAAATGTTTCCATTTGTTTGTTTCCTCCTTAATTTATTTCTTCAGTGTTGTGTAGTTTTCTGAATACAAGTCTTTCACCTCCTTGATTAGGTTTATTTCTAGGCATTTCATTTTTTGTGTTCTATATCAAATGAAATTTTTCCTGATTTCTCCTTCTGCTATTTCACTGTCAGTATACAAAAATTCCTTTGATTTCTGAATATTGACTTTGTATCCATTGTTTTGCCAAATTCATTTATTAGGTTTAGCACTTTTTTGTTGGAGACTATAAAATTTTCTATATACACTTTCATGTCTCCTTCAAAAAAAATGACACTCTTGTTTACTCTTTTCCAAGTTGGGTGTCTTTTGTTTCCTTTTCTTGTGTGATTGCTGTGGCTAGGACTTCCAATGCTATGGTTAATAGAAGGGGTGAAAGTGGACAACTGTGTCTTGTTCCTGATCTTTCTAGGAAAGTTTTTTTCTTTCCCTTGGAGTATGGTGTTGGCTGTAGGTCTCTCCTATTTGGCCTCTGTTAGGTTGAGGAATGCTTCCTCTATTCCCACTTTGCTGAATGTTTGTATCATAAATGGGTGCTGTACATTATCAAGTGATTGTTCCACATCTATTGATATAATCATGTTATTTTTGTCTTTGCTTTTGCTTATGTGATGTATCCCGTTTATTGATTTGTGAATATTGTACCAATCTTACATCCCTGGGATGACTCCCACTTGGTCATGCTGTATGATCTTTTTGTTGTATTGCTCATTGTGGTTTGCCAATAATTTGTGGAGGATTTTAGCATTCATGTTCATCAGTGATACTGGCCTCAAGTTCTCTTTTTTGTTGTGTCTTTATCTGGTTTTGGGATTAAGATGATGCTAGCTTCCTACAAAAAAAAAGTTTAGGAGGCTTCCACCCTCTTGGTTTTTAGAAAAGTCTGTGAAGAGTAGGGGCTAGCTCTTCCTAAACTGTTTTACAGAATTCTCTTGTGACTCCGTCTGGTCTAATACTTTTGTGTGTTGGAAGTTTTTTTATTACTGTTCAATTTCATCAGCTATTATTGGTCTGTTCAGGCTTTCTGCTTCTACTTCATTCAGTTTTGGAAAATTATATTTTTCTAGAAATTTGTCCATTTCACCTAGGTTTTTAAATTTCTTGGCATATAATTCTTTGTAGTAATCTCTTACAATCCTTTGTGCTTCTGTGGTATCAATTGTAATCTCTCCTCTTTTATTTCTAATTGTGTTTATTTTGGTCCTCTCTCCTTTTTTCTTCATGAGCCTGCTTAAAGTTTTGATGACTTTGTTTATCTTTTCAAAAGCCAGCTCCCGGATTTATTCATCCATTTAGTCTCTACCCCATTTTAGTGCTTTTGGTCTCTACCCCATTTAATTCCACTCTGATCTTGCTTATTTTCTTCCTTCTACTTGCTCTGGGCTATTTTTGTTATCGTTTCTCCAGTTCTTGTAGGTGTAGAGTTAGGTTGTTTATTTGAAATGTGTCTTTTTAGGTAGGCTTGTATTGCTATAAACTTCACTCTCAGGACTGCCTTTGCATGTCCCATATGTTTTCTGTTGTGAGTTCATTTTCATTTATTTCCAAAAAAAATTAATTTCTTCACTGTTCTCATTCTTAACCCATTCATTGTTTAATATTATCCTATTCAATCTCCATTATTTTGAATGTTTTTTAATTTTGCTAGGTAAAGTAGCCTTTGGTTGCAGGCCTTTGGTTCTCATTACTGGGAATATTTTTTGCTATTCTCTTCTGGTTTGGAGTGTTTCCATTTAGAAGTCAGCTACTAACTTTATTGGAACTCCCTTGTATGTTACATCCTGTTTCTCCCTTGCTTCCTTTAAGATCGTCTCTTTGTCTTGAAATTTTGCCACTTTAATTATGATGTGTCTTGAAGTGGGCCTCTTTGGGTTCCTCTTGATTGGGACTCTCTGTGTTTCCTGGATTTGTGTGACTTTTTCTCTCATCAAATTAGGAAAGTTTTCCATCATTACTTTTTCAGATAGGTTTTCTATCCCTTGCTCTTCTTCCTGTCCTTTTGGTATCCCCATTATACAGATATTATTATGTTTCATATTGTCTTGCATTTTTCTTAATTGCTCTTTATTCTTTCTGAGCCTCTTTTTCTTTTCTTGCTCTTTCTGATTTTTTTCTACTTTGTCTTCCAGGTCACTGATCTGATCTTCTGCTTCATCGATCCTGATTAAGAAACCTTCTACTGTGTTCTTCAGTTCAGAAATTGTATTCTTCATTTCCTCTTGGCCCTTGTTGATAGTTTCTATTTCCTTTTTCATGTTGATATAGTTTGCAGTGAGTTCATTGTACTTTCCTTCTAGTTTCTGGTACTTCATTTTGAGCTCATTGAGCTTCCTGATAACCATTGCTTTGCACTCAATATCTGATAGTTGAGTTGACTGTGTTTCATTTAGCATTCTCTCTGAGGCTTCCTCCTTTCCAGACATTTGGGGATTGTTTCTTTGTCTTCCCATTGTTTGTGAGACTCTTCTTGTTAGCCTCTGCTTCTTAAATTGATCTGTTCTGGCTCCCTGGGTTCATGGTGTGGACTTCTGTAGTAGAATACATGTGAAATTCAATGGTGCCATTGCCTTGATCTCCTGATCTCACTGGTAATGGGCTGTTGTTTAAGTTGGCTCTCTGTTTGTCTTTGGGTTTTGATTGTTGTTAGGTCTATCTTTGGTGGGTCCTTCCCACCAGCTAGTTAACTGAGGGTCACTCTGTCCCCCACCTTTTGCATTTTGTTGTGTTGGTGAGGGCAGGTTGTGTTCAAGCTGTGTCTTCCATGTGTACAAGGATTTGAGGATTCTCGCTTGCTCTTATTCAGTTGTTTGTTTTGAGTAGTTTCTCCATTATTTAGTTGTATTTCTGGATAGGTCCTGGATTGTGGTTAGTGTGGCTTCCAGTCCCTCCTTCACCTTCTTCTGTTATTATCTGTTTGTTGTTCCTTTGTTGTTGGGTTTCCTTTTCCAGCAGGTATCCTTATATTCATAGCTTCAACTTACTCTTTTTTGTGATCACTTGGAGGGTGAAGGCAAAATTGTTTAAGACAGCAAGAGAGTATTCTATGATATTTAGAGTAGCTGCTGCTAGAGAAGAGATAGGAGATCCTTTGGCTATGTATAGTGTTAACCAACCATGATATTCCACCAAACTAGCCACTTTTTAAAAGGATGAAAAGAAGATAAGACTCTCTTTGGGGAAGGAAGAGTTGTGAGTTGGATGTAGAAAGCAGCGAGGTTGTGCGAGGTCATATTCTGAGGTAAGAGGAGAGTAAAGGATAGTAAATAGGTGTAGTGTGTAAGAGAATAGAGTTAACCACTACAGTAATAGAGTTCAGGAAACCCTTAAGTGGGCTAAGATCTGGGAGAGGTGTTGTATATTATTTACAATTGTATGGAACAGCTATTATTTACAATAATATTAGAGCAACAATCATATGACAGAATCTGTGTGATCTGGATAACAAGAATAGGAAGTATAGGAATTTGAGCAGTATGTTAATGGAACACAAGTGATATGAAGGACAGTAAATGACCAATGCACTATGAAAGAGAACAGGGGAAACCTGTGAAATGATACAATATAACCAGCCAAGCAAAGAAGACTAAACAGAAAGAAGAGGAATACAAAAATACTATTAAAAATAAAAGATGTAATAATAATGAAAAAATAATAACACAAATATGCAATAACTTGCAGGTTCTCTGTAACAGCAAAGTGAAATTTGTCTCACTGTCTCAGCTGTTGGGATGTGCCCTCTTTGGGTCCAATTCCTGTCTTTTCAGAGTTCCAGGACTTTTTGTCTCACTTGTGGGTATTTTTAAAAAAAGAAAAAAGAAAGAAAAGCAGCAGAAGGAAGGAAGAAAAGATAATTGGAGGGAAAGGAAGAAGGAATAAAACAAGAAGGAATGAAAGAGAAGAAAAAGGAATTGCAAGTTAAAACAATAATAAAAATAATAAATTACTTTAAAAAAAAAAAGCCTCTTGCTGGTTTCACACTGGCCACACTGGTTTTTCTGGTCTTGCTGGCTGCAGCAGGCTGAGGGGCCTTTCTCTCTTCCTGATCTGCACTCAGCATCTCACACACTCTCCCCAGGGCTAGCCTGGTACCTCACCCTAGGGCCTTGGGTGTGGGATCCAGGCCTTCCTCAGAGTGCACTCTTCCCAGGGTTACCACTGTGGGCTGGGGCCTTCCACAGAGCACACTCTCCACTGGTTGTGGTCACACACTCTCTGCTAGGACAGCTCTGGACCCAAGGGTTAGGGTGTGCACTCTTCCCAGTGCTATAGGGGCACACAGGTCTTCTCAGGCCACCTCATGAGTGCTGCCTGGCTGGCTGGGGAGGAGGCTGGAGCAATTGCTACAGGAGAATTCCCCAAACAGATCTCTTTTTTTCACTTTTTCCTTTTGAGAAATTCCTCCTACTCAAGCCTGATGCTCACACAGCAGCCTGGCCTCTCGCACAGCCCAACTGTCCAGCCAGACCAAGGACTATCAGGGAAGGGCCCATCATGGCCTCACTCACACCTCTCCCCAGCCAGTGTCCACTGACTCTGTGGGTACTCACAGCCCCGATGTGTTTGCCACTTAGTCCTTATTCCCCTCTCTGGGACTTCAAGTAACCATGTATCTCCCAGTGCTGCTCAAGCCTTGTTTGACCAGGGAGGGAGCAGTTAACCCATCTCTCTCCCAAGAACCCTGAGGCAGTCACCGGACCTGGGGCTGCAGCCACACTGGTCCCCACACTGGACACTTGGACCTTATTTTCCTGAAACATTCTCCTTACTATCTGGTTTTTCAATGTCCACTACCATTTTTGGTCTACTATTTTTATATATGCTGGGGTACTGTTGGCTATTTGTTCTCTTCCTCCATAGTTTGGCAGGTTTTTCCCCCATGTGTAAGGGGAAGTGGAATCTCCTCCCTCCTACCTCACCACCATCTTCCTCTTCTCCCTTCCTATGGTTTTGAGAGGATGGGAACAAGGTCTGGGCTGCAACATTCACAGTTGCCCAGCCTCTGGCCCAGGTCCTCCATGAGCTGCCAGGCTCAACTCAGCCACTTAGTCTCTGAGCTTACAGTGCAAGTCAATCTTGGGATCACTGTTCCACTCAGCCAGTGAGCTTCCGGCCATGCAATGCAAGACAAACTCAGGTTCACAGATCCACATAGCCAGGCCCACATAAAAATGATAGAAATATTTCAAATAAACAACCTAACCTTACACCTACAAGAACTCAAGGAAAAACAATAAAGACAGCCCAGAGCAAGTAGAAGGAAGGAAATAACCAAGATCAGAGCAGAATTAAATGACATAGAGACTGAAATCACAATTCCAAGAATCAATAAATCTAGGAGCTGCTGCTTTGAAAAAGTAAACAAAATTGGCAAACCTTTAAGCAAACTTATGAAGAAAAAAAGAGAAAGGATCCAAATAAACACAATTAGAAATGAAAGAGGAGAGATTGCAACTGTTACCACAGAAATACAAAGGATTTTAAGAAATTACTGCATGGAACTATATGACAAGAAATTTTAAAACCTAGGCAAAATGGACAAATTTCTAGAAAAAATATTATTTTCCAAAACTGAATGAAGTAGAAGCAGAAAGCCTGAACAGACCAATAATAGCTGACAAAATTGAACCAGTAATCAAACAACTCCCAACATACAAAAGCCCTGGACCAGATACAAAGCATTTAAGGAAGAGATAACCCCTATCCTTCCCAGATTATTCAAAAAAATCCAAGAAGATGGAAGACTCCCAAACTTTTTTTATGAAGGTTACATCATCCTAATCCCAAAACAGATAAAGACACAACAAAGTAAGAAAACTTTAGGCCAATGTCATGGATGAACAGAGATGCCTAAATCCTCAATAAAATATTGGCAATCCTTATCCAGCAATACATTAAAAAGATCATACATCAGGACCAAATGGGATTCATCCCACTGATGAAAGGATGGTACAATATTTGCAAATCAACAAACATAATACATCACATAAGCAAAACCAAAGACAAAAAACACATGATCATGTCAATAGATGCTGAAAAAGCATTTGGGAAGGTACAGCACCCATTTATGATAAAAACACTGAGAAAAGTTTGAATAGAGGGTGCATTCCTAGACATAATGAAGGTGATACATGAGAGACCTAGAGCCAACATCATACTCAAAGGGCAAAAGCTAAAAACTTTCCATCTAAGATTAGGAACAAGACACAGTTGTCCACTTTCACCTCTTCTATTAAACATAGCATTGGAAGTCCTAGCCACAGCAATCACACAAGAAAAGGAAATAAAAGGCATCCAAATTGGAAAAGGGGAAGCCAAATTTTCATTGTTTGCAGGTGAGATGATAATACACACAGAAAATTCTATAAATTCAAGACTTCCAGCCAAGATGAGTCATAGTTAGGTACACTGTGCCTCCTTGCACAACCAAAAGAAAGACAACAACAATTTAAAAATAAAAAACAACCAGAAATGACAGAAAACTGAACTATTTGAAAGTCTGACAACCAAGGAATTAAAGAAGACACATTCATCCAGACCAGTAGGAGGGGTGGAGACAGGAAGCCAGGCAGAGAGGACTCATAGCCAGGTGGTGGCTGTCAGACCCAGTGAGGTGGCAAATTTTGGAACAGAGGGTGCAAGGCGGAAGCTGGCCAGCAAGGCAGCAGCAAGCGGAACTGGCAAGATAGCAGATTGCAGATGGGAAAGTCCCACTTTAATGCTCAGATAAACCAGGAGAAACAGGAAGCAGAATGGACTTCTCAACCCAAGACCTAGTGCAGAGAAATGAGGCCCCAAACTACTGATTGAAAACACCTGTGGGTATTGAGGCAGCAGTGGAAGAAATGCCCAGCCTCACAGGAGAGTTCACTGGAGAGACCCACAGGGTCCTAGAACATACACAAAGCCAATCACATGGGAATCAGTGCCAGAAGAACCCAATTTGATTGTGGGAAGCAGAGGAAGTGACTGAAATCTGGCAGAGAGTGGAGCAAGTGCCATTGTTTCCTCTCAGACCCCTTCCCCACATATAGCATCACAACACAGTGACATGAATTACCCCACCAAAGTGGATACCTAAGGCTACACACCTCACTACTTAATAGACACATCAATAAAAAAAAAATAGCTCAAATGAAAGAATAGGTCAAAGCCCCCCCCCCCAAAAAAAAAATACAACTAAGTGATAAAGAAATAGTCAACCTATCAGATGCACAGTTCAAAACACTGGTAATCAGGATTCTCACAGAATTGGTTGAATTTGGTTGCAAAATAGATGAACAAATGGAGGCTATACTAAGCAAAATAAAGGAACATGTACAGGGAACCATTACTGTTGGGAAGAAAACTGGGACTCAAATCAACAGTGTGCACCAGAAGGAAGAAAGAAATATCCAAACAAAAAGGAATGAAGAAAAAAGAATTCAATAAAATTAGGACAGGCTTATGAACCTCCAGGACATCTTTAAATGTTCCAACATCTGAATTATAGGAGTACCAGAAGGAGAAGAGGAAGAACAAGTGGAAAAGTTATTTGAACAAATAATTAAGGAGAACTTTCCCAATCTGGCAAAGGAAATAGACATCCAGGAAGTCCAGGAAGCTCAGAGAGTCCTAAAGACATTGGACCCAAGGAGGAACACACCAAGGCAGATGATAACTACATGACCCAAAATTAAAATTAAGGAGAGAATCCTAGAAGCAGCAAGAGAAAAGAGGACATTTACCTACAAAGGAGTTCCAATCAGACTATCAGCTGATTTCTCAAGAAAGACCTTGAAGGGAAGAAGGGGCTAGAAAGAAATATTCCAAGTCATGAAAGGAAATAACCTTCTTCCAAGATTGCTTTATCCAGCAAAGCTTTCATTTAGAATGGAAGGACAGATAAAATGCTTCTCAGATAATATCAAGTTAAAGGAGGTCATCATCACGAAGCCCTTATTATATGAAATGTTAAAGGGATTTATCTAAGAAAAAGAAGATAAAAAACATGTACAGCAAAATGATAGCAAACTAACAATCATTGACATCCACACCTAAAACAAAAACAAATGCAAACTAAGCAAATTTTTAGAACAGAAACAGAAACATAAAAATGGAGATCACATGGAGGGTTATCAACAGGGGAGTTAGAGGGGGAGAGAGGAGAGAATATGCTTAGTGGCTTAGTTCTCTCACTTAGCCTTAGCCATGGGGGGTTACAGCTTCTGAAACCCAGAAGGGCAGTTCCCAACAGGTTTGCAGGAACAGTTATAAAGTACACATGGATAATAATAAGGAGGGGCAGAAACAGTAGAGGGAGGTTAGAAGGGGTAGAGTGGTGGGGAGGGGTGGGGGAAAAGGCAGAAAACTCTACTTGAACAACAATAAAAATATGTTAAAAATAGTAAAAAATTAATTAACTAATTAATTAAAAATAAAAAATCACTTCTTTTTCCAGTGTTCATTACTAAAGGCAGTTTTGCAGTAATGCTGCCTAATATTTTCTGAGGGTTAACTGAAAGTGAGTCTGTGGCCTGGTCAGATAAGAGAACACAGCCTAGAGCCATGCTATTCACATCATTAATCAGAAAGTAAAGAACTTAGGGCCAGCCTGGAAATATGAATTATGTGGGTTAGAGAAGAATTTATAATCCCATTCAGTAGAGGGTGAAAGTTTCCATGTATCTGCTACTCCTGAACTAGTAATAGCTGAGGATAAAGCTTTGTGTGCTTTTTACATAAAATACTATTCTTGATAATGTGTGCCAAATCTCTCTGAGGTCAATTCCAAGGCCACAGTAAGTCACTACTCCACATTGTTTTAGTAAAGGCATTATTTTTAATTTTGAGTGAACTATATATAGGTTGCCATTTAAATATGTTGTAAGCTGGATCATTCATGAAAAAATAAAACAGCATCAAATATTTCATGTTCCTCTGAAAAATAAATAAATAAATAAATAAATAAATAAATAAATAAATAAATAAATTTTAAATATTGTTTAAAAAACACAAAAGGTGAGATTCTGGATTGTTGGAATTACATTTGCATTTTGATCCTTTGCACTGATATGTTTTAATACCAAGAGTATTGACAGACTGGCCTGGAATCATAGGAAAGAAAATCTCTAGTTCCAGATGCTCCCCCAGCACATACATAAACACATACATACTATGTGTGCACATGAACGTGCATGTTACTCATCCATTCCAGTTTCTCCACATCCTCTCAGTGAATTCCCAAAGACATGCTGCAATGTCCTCAGGATCATGAGGCCATTTTCTTGTGATAAAACTAGTTGTTACTGCAGTCCACCCACAGAGCACTGTCTGACCTGGTATAGCACTCCATTAATTATCAATAACGTCTAGTAGAGTCATGACCTTAGGGGAAGTTTATATCCTCTTATTGGAGGACCTACTTATTCCTACTATCTTCAACAATTCAAAAGCCTTCTTCTGAAATTAGTTCCACATTTTTGTCCCTGTTGCCAGGAGGATATTATCCAGGATTATGCGGCAATCATGTTGAGTAAAAGAGTATCTTTGGCTACACCTTGGTGTTTCTACCTTCATTTTCCCTTAAACCTAATTTATCACTTTCTTGTCACTTAGTTTGATCTGAATGTATTCTGTAAGACATTTACTTTTTCAGTGAATTTATTGTCATTTAGAAATCCAACAAATATATTTTTTTAAATTTCTTTGTATGACTAATACAGGCACATGTTTAAGAAATTTAAACAACATAAATCATATGCAAAGACTCACAGACTCCTCCTCTGCCAGTAATATTTCCCACCCCAGAGAGGACGGTACCACATTCAAATTGTGTGAACATGATTCTTATCTGTTAGAATAACTTAAGTGAAATTTCTGAGACAAGAAAATCCATGAATTTTGAATTTTGACAGATATTGCCCAATTGTTTTTTTTTTTTAAAGGTTGTACTAATTTAAGCTCCAATTAGCAGTATATGAGAGTGCTTGCTTTCCCACAACCTCATCAGCACCAGTATATTATCATAGGTTACCCTCAATGTATTTTCAAAGTTTTGACCCATGCCCAATTGATAAGTAAAAAAATCTTTTCAAACCAAATGTATTTCTCTTTCTGTCCTTATACTTTGAAAACATTTTTCTTACTGATTTATAAGAACTTTGTCCATTGAAGAAGTTAGTTTAGAAAACTATCATATCATTATTGTAGCTTTAAAGCCTTTTTTGAAATGAGATGCATAGATAGCTACATTCATAGATAGGTGAAATAAGTAGATAATGGGCACTTAAAACACATTCTTGGGAAAGCATGGACTAGTCCTTGAACCCTAGCAAAAAATTTTGGTTTTCTCATGATCTGTACCCCCCTCACTCCTCCCTTTGAAGCCATATATTTTGGTATTATAATCCCTCCCATACAAGTCAGGACTCCTTATTCAGTAAGTGGAAATGGAGTTAATGGACTCTCCATGGGAGAAGGCTGCTTCTTTGACAGCTATCTGGCATAGTATTCAATTTTGAGCATTTCTCAAATACCCTGGGAAAATGTTGCATTTTTATAAATCAGAGCCTAATTACACAGACCTCATATTAAGACAAACAGTATGTTTCCAGGTAACACATGCCTGCCATTAGTTTGTGCTGCTCCAGCAAGGCCTGCCTTAGTGTGCTAGCAGGAGAATTTTTGGATGTGGGCATGCAAATGCCAAACTAACATCTGCCTTCAATCCCAGCTCCAGTCACATCCAAGTGTTGGTGTGGTCATGGCCAATTCACTTGAAAGACAGTATGTTTCCAACCTCACATTAGTAAGGAAACAATGTTTCTAGTTCTTTCCCATTTCAGTTTGGAAGGGTTTGTCATAGTTATTTTCTTTTTAATTAAAAAAAAAACAGTTCTTGTACTGCTTTGGCTTATAGAACACAGCTGTCCTGAGACTGGTCCTCCCCATAGTGGTTTGCATTTGTGCAAATCTTCATGCTTCCTCTGTTCTTCTTCCAAAAATTGAAATCATCTTTTTGCTTTCAGATACAGCAATATATTCAAAACTAAAAAAGCACATTCTTGCAATTTTATGGTGTTTTTAACCATTTGCAAATAAATTATGTTTGTTTAAAATAGAATAAAAGCATTTACAACTTCAAATATTTGAGTCAATTATGTATGGACTATTAACAACATTAAACTCATGCAAATTAATCTCAGCATATTGAGTTTGGGGAATTTTTCTGCAGTATGACCACTGAGTGTTTCTGAAAACCTGTGATAATGCCAAATAACCATAACTGTTGCACTTCCATCTTTCTAACCATCCAATTTGCTTTATGCTATTCCTTTATTTATTTACACACTGCTTATTCAAGAGAAATTCAAGATCGACACTGTACATTAGCCATTACCAGAATTAAAAGTTCTCACTGGTACATCACTGAACAACGTTTTCTGATCACTTTTTGATTAATGTAGTAACCCACTTTTTGTTCTTAGAACAATAAGAAAGATTTTAGTACATTGAAAAATCAATAAATGTCAAATGGCACTTCACAGTATCCACATGGAGTTCATTTGACATGATGACAGGAAACATACTGTGTCATCTAGTTTATTCTTTTTTCTTCTTTTTTTATTGTTGTTCAATTAGTCATCACCATTATCCCCCCCATTGTTCTCCTCCTCCCTATCCACCCCCACCTCCCACATTCCATCCTATACCCCTGCTGTCTTTTTCCATGGGTCCTTTATATGTGTGCCTTGATGACCCTTCTCCTTTTTCCCCCTGTTATCCCCCTCCAGTCTCCCCTCTGGTCACTGTCACTTTGTTATTTACTTCCATGTCTCTGGTTCTATTTTGCTCATTTGCTTGTTTTGTTGATTAGGTTCCACTTATAGGTGAGATCATATGGTATTTGTCTTTCACCATATGGCTTACTTCACTTAGCATAATGCTCTCCAGTTCCATCCATGCAGTCATGAAGGGTAGGAACTCCTTCTTTCTTTTGGCAGTATAGTATTCATTGTGTAAATGTATCACTGTTTTTAAGTGAATGCAAATAAATCTCTCTTCTGTCAGGTGCAATATCTGTGTGGGGTGTACATTAGAACAGCAATGTATCATATCCTTCATTTAGTTTTTTTTATTCAATAAAAATAGTGAAATTGCAGTTTCTACCTTACCACAAAGGAACATTAGGAAAATAAACATAGAAAATGTCTAAATTTCTTTAGACATTGCTAGTTGACTGTGAAAGCAAAATTAATTTTGCCTCTTTGTGATTATGAAAAATGAGTTAAATTATTTATTGAAATATTTTCATTTACACAATGGAATACTACACAGCAGAAATAAAGAAGGAGCTCCTACCCTTTGCAACAGCATGGATGGAACTGGAGTGCATTATGTTAAGTGAAATAAGCTAGGCATTGAAAGACAAATACCATATGATCTTACCTTTATGTGCAACCTAATCAACAAAACAAACAAGCAAGCAAAATATAACCAGAGATGTTGAAATTAAAACCAATCTGACAGTAGCCAGAGGGAAGGTGGGAGGGGATAATGTGGGGAAAGGGAAGAAGGGATTTCAGGAACAACTATAAAGGACATATGGACAAAACAAGGGGAAGGGTGGAATCAGGGGAGGCAGGGGGGATGATTGGGGTAGGAGGGGAAGTGGGAGGAGAATGCAGACAACTGTACTTGAACAACAATAAAATTAAAGAATAAAATAAAATATTTTTAAAAATCTGTAAATTTACTAAGAATATTGGACTTGCTACAACAGTGGGTGAATTTCATGTGTGTAAATTATACCTCAATAAAAATATTTTAAGATAAATAATTTTAAACTTAAGAAATGTTCTCAGTATCTTAAAAATCAAATACAGAACCTTTCCTGAAATTATGCATATATGAAATTCATAAATTAAACTCAAAATGTAATTTATTCATGAAATCATATGAATGTGTATATAAAAAACATGTGTGATATTAAAAGGCAAAGTCTACTTTATATGCAAACTATCTATTGGCAACAGAATAGTAACAATTTTCCCTTAACTAAGACAAACTGATACTTTACTTGTTAGGATTTCAATGTAATAAGTTCACAGAAAGCCATGAATATTGGTTGGTTTTGAAACAAATTCATTTACATTAAGATAAACTAGGAAATAGATTGTAATGGCTGAGAAATATCTGGGCATCTAGTCATTAGAATTTTAGAATCAAAAAGGCTTTAGAAGTCATCTTAAGTAGGACTTTTCCTGATGGTGAACAAGTCTATATTTGATAATTCCATATTTTAAAGCAAAGAATTTAACGTTCAGTCCTTAAAACCCCAGGTTCAGAAAAAAGACTTGGGATTCTAGTTACTGCAGCGGTGACCCATGGGCCAAATACCACATGGCACTTATGCTTCTCACCTGCTGGTCTCCAAGCATCCCAGGAAACCCAAGCAAGACTGGCCCAGACCCTCTCCCTTGTCCCCACGCTTTTACTCCTATCTCCTCTTTACTGCTGTCCACTTTACCCCAGCCTTATTGTATATTTCCATGTGTCCCTTCAGTGTCTTATCCAGCCCACATCCATATGACCCAGGCACTGTACAAGTTCTGGTGGTTACTGACACACATGCTACCCCATTTTCTTGCTATTCCATAACACCATTTGTTTAAGCTTGAACCTGAGGCTCTCCCTGGCTGTCACCTCTTCCCTCAACCACACATACACACGTACTCAGGCACATGTACACACTTGCATGCACATACCTCATTCAATTCACAAGTCTTGATACCTCCAAAATATTCTCCAACTCCATCTTCCCCCATCTGCATTGTAGCTGGCCTTGACTTTGCCACCATGGTCCTATGCCTATACTTCACCTGAATATCCATCCTGGGTGCCACACTTTCAGTGCCCCCTCCTTTCTACCTATTCTCTCATTTCAGCAGCCAGAGCCTTCTTTTTATAAGATCATTATTTGACTCCTATGACTATACCTTCCCCTCCTCAGAGTCATAAATTCTAGCCCTTCACACTTGCAGGCCTCTCTAGACCTCTGACCTCCCTTTTCCAGCCCAGGGTTCTCCAGAAGACCATCCTCACTGCCTTCAGCAACCAACTAAAGGGAAAAGGGAAATAAAGTTAGGTCATGTTTCATTCTGCTCAGACTGCCGTAACAAAGTACCATAGAAAATGTGGCTTTAAACAACCCAGATTTATTTTCCCCCAGTTCTGTTTCCCTGTATAGTTACTGGAAACATTCCCCAGACATCAATTGCTTATTACAAGTCTGTGGCACAATTACCACCTGGTCCCTTATTGCATTTCTCCAAGAAGGCCTGGTGCCTGCACATAGCAAGGCCACCTGCAGTCTCCATCCTTCTCCCACACCTCTCTGGAATAGCCATCCTGGCTTTGTTTGTATAAACCATATTCTACTTGTAGATGGATCTGTATGGTCCTTATGAGGAATTGTATGTTATGTTCTGGATGTGAAATTCTGTAAATATTATCAATGATAAAAAATTCTTGGATATGGTTATTAAAAATAGACTGGATGGCTTTAAACAACAGAGATTTATTATTTTTTTCTTTCTGGAGGCTGGAAGTCTAAGAGCAGACACAAACATGGCTGGTTGGTGGTGAAGACCCTCCTCCTTACTTGCAGATGACTGCTTTGCCTCTGTGTCCTCACATGACACAGAGAACTCTGGTTCCCCTTTGTCTCATCATGAGGGCATTAATTTTATCATGGGGACTCTGTTCTCATAACTTTATCCAAACCTAATTATCTCCCAGAGACCCCATCTCCAAATATCATCATACTGGGGATTACAGCTTCAGCATATGAATTGGGAGTGGGGCACAATTCAGTCTACAGTAATGGGAAAAATAAGCTAGAAGTTATTTTGCACATGGAAGGTGTGAACAAAATCTGTATAAAATAGTTTTGATTATTTTATTGCTACTTCCCATGCTTTGCTCCTCTTGAGATCTTGAATGTCAGGCCTCTACTTCCCAAGTCACCTAAGGTAAAAGCAAAAATTCTCTCAAGGGCCCCAAGTGATTTATCAGCGCAATCTACAGACATTCTGTTTTCATCTCCATTGCTCAATCTCACCCTTGCTTCTTACCCTGGCCTCGGGTTCTTTGATTTTTTTCTGTTTCCTCTGGTCAGGCCTCTCTGTTACCAGGTGTCTGCATGGCTCTCTATAACCCTTTCTTCCATACCACTAGGTCTCAATGGCATTTTATATGACAGTCTCCCCTGGCCACCATCTAAATAAAGACTCTTCTCTCATAAACCTCTCTACTCTCCATCTACCCACCCTTCATAATTTCTCTTCCTAACATTTTTCATTCCTCACATAGTATTTACTTATTTATTTGTTTGTTTATTTTCTGTCTCTTCTTACCCAAAGCTCCAACAGGGGAAGATTTTATCAGTTGTGTTCACTGCTGTGTCCCCCAGTGCTGGGAAAAAGCAGGCTCTCAAACTGGGAAAAAAAAAAAAAAAACAGATGAAAGGAACCAAACATTGGCTGGCCTTTTTTCCTCATTAGTGGCAGGAATTTTTAGTTATTGAGGACATTATTACTATTGTTAGGGACAGTTATTAGTGTCTGACTTGAAGCAAACTCTCTATGCCAGTGAAGTTCCTCAAATTGCCCAGAAGTACTGAAATCTACCTGAATTCTCTTTGTTGGTGGTTACACCCAACCAGCTCTGCTCTATGCACATTAGACATGTCATTCCCTGGTGTTTATGCATTCCCAAGTAACTACTAACTAACCCTTTACGAATTGTATTCTCTTGTGGGAGAAGGAACATCAGAATCCAAATGATAATGACATAGTCACAGCAAGATATCATAGGAGTGACATGGATTTATTCTATGATATAAAAGTAAATGAACACATGTTCATTTGAACACATGTTTTTATATCTTTACCAGAAAGACTATACATGAACAATTTCACTATTCTATAAGGCTCTTGGTGAAACCACCAGACCAATTGGGACTTCACAATTACCATGATGACACAAATTGTTTTGCTATAACACTCACTTTGTCTAGACCAGGGGTGTCAAACTCATTTTCAACAGAGGGCACATCAGCCTTGAGACTGATTTCACAGGGCCAAATGTAATTTTAGGACTGTGTAAAGGTAACTATTCCTTAACTGTTAAGGAGCTGAAATTACATTCAGTTCTTTGAAGTCAACCATGAGGCTGATGTGGCCCCCTGGTGAAAATGAGTTTGGCACCCCTGGTCTAGACTGCATGTGTCTACAAGGCACAAACCACATGCAGATTTGGAAGACAAATGTGTGGCAGGCATAGCTGGTGCTCCATCCAAATTCCTTCACTTCCACTTACTCAGTGAGTAAGCACTGCCCACCACAGAACCATCGACACCCACACTTCTCAACTTCAAAGTACTCCTGATCCTTTTCCACCTTTCAGCTGTTCAGAGGTTCGTTTTAAGGACAGCCCTCAATTATTTCCAGTGGGACTTGGTAAGTAAAACCCCAGCTCTTTCCCACCAAGGCATGTTCCACACTGTATACCAATATTTTTCAGATGGCTTAAGCTCCAATGCCCCATAGAGAAAAAAGGAATGATGATCCAGATATATCTATTAGTGTTTGTCTTCTCTTCCTATCTCTCTTCTCCCCTACACCTCTAAAATTAACATTTATTTTTGCTTCCAGGTCAACCCAAACCAAGATAGAGTAATAAAATTATTGGAAATTGGTGGAAATGGAGAAGCCACCCAGTCTCACATTATTTTACAAGTGGGGAAACTAAGATTCAAGGAGTAACTGATCCCCCAATAATGCAATAATTCTTAATTCAGGATTTATTCCATGTAACCTTTCTCTCCAGATACAAAGTGGGAATGAGGCAATCAAATATCTTCTTGTTATTTTATATCCTAGAACCTATCACCCTCTGATCATAAGTATTTCATATTCATAGAAACATATTTTAGTTAAAATAATTGTTATGCATTAACATACATGAAATTATTTTCTGAGTTGATTTCATCATTGTAACATACACTGATTGAACATTTTGTAATAAATTCAACACATACTTCCTTTGAGATCTAGGAATAAATTCAAGACCTGAACTGAAATACACAAAACAAAATAGAAAGGAGCTTAGAAGTGTAAGTATATGTCTAGGTTATGAGGCCCTTGATTAAAAAAAGAAAGGCACTAAGGGGCCATCACAAAAACTTTGCCCTGCGGTCCCTCTCCACAGAAAGATAAGTCTAGAGGGGTTGCTGACACTCTGATTATAGAATCCCTGCCTCCAACAGCTGTTTATACTGTAAAAATTATTTCAGAAGTGTAAATGGTGACATTACTGCTACCAGAAATAAGCTGTGTAGAAAGAACTTTCTGGTGACCTATCATCAAAGGGAAGGCACTACCAGCAATCTTGCAGTGGTTGAAAATGCTTCCTTAACATTCTAATTTATGGTGGGTTATATAGGTTAGGACTCCCTCTACTAATGACTTCCTTCTGTGTGTGGCACTCTCTAGGACTTCAAAGGGTTATCACTGGGTAGAAGGAGAAGGTTAGGGACTCAAGACTGGTATCTTTACTGGCATAGAGATTAAATTAAAAATAGGACTTTAAAAAAAGTCAATTAAGTCTTTAAATAGATGAGGTATTCTTGAAGGAGAATTTTTATTACTTTTATATATGAAAACTCGACAGTGCACACTTAGTCCAAGTTGGTGCCCAGTGCTTTAGCCTTGGTCTTTTCCAGCATGATAATGCAAGCTGGCTTTGGATCCAGAATGTTGCCTCCCAAGTGGCAGCAGATATCATCATATCTGTCATTGTAATTGATCTGGATAGCCTCTACCAGCTTGGCTAGAACTCCTTTGACTTTGAGGTAACCTGTGTGAAGGCACTGGTTGTGCAAATCGTTCTGCAGACTAAAGGGAAGGGATGTATTTTTTGTGAGCAGTAAAATTAGATTCTGGCCTTTCTTCTTGCCTGATTTTGGTGCTGATTTTCCCATTTTATCCTTCATCCATTGGTATTCACTGCTCAGAAGAGAATACTAACGTGGATAATCCAGAGGCCCTTCAAAAACAAAACAGCAAATCATCTCAACTTCAATTCTATTTAGCTTTGCTATGTAGGGTACACTTTTTGCCTCTGTATTCACATTATTTTTTGTTAGTAACTACTATTACCCAGTGCCATGCTAATTGCTTTAGGGACTTAAAATTCTTATAAGACACAATTTTTGCCCAAATGAAGATAAAGAAATTAGCACATGCAATTTGAAATACATTAGATGAGAGAACACTACCAACAATAAGAATTTGGAGAAACTATATTCCCCCAAAATAGAATATTCCACTGTCCTAAGCCATATGGTGAGAAGAGCTAAAACTTTAGGTTCAAGTTTTGGCCTGAGTTGGACTCCTGACTCAGCTGTCAACTTGTTGTTGACTCTTGCTCAAGTTACTAGAACTCAATGAGTCTTCTTATCTGTAAAAGGGGAGTCCCACATACCTTTAAGAGTTGTTTGGAAAAGCCAATCAATGATATCAAAAAGGTGACTAAAGATCCCTTGTCACACTTAAAAAAATTATTTCTTTACCCTTTGATATATTATACTAAGCTGAAGCTTCACAAAGACAGAAACCTCTTGTTGCTCTATGTCCCAATGCCTGGCAGAGTAAATTCTCAAATAACGTGCATGTTCTTACTGATCCATCACTTGCAATCTAAGGAGGATTCCTCCTCCTTGAAGAAGCTGAAGAAATGGCTTCACCAAAACCATGTGCTTGACCATGCACTAGATCCCCAGCCTTCCTGACCTGTGGTTAGATGTTATGTCCTTGGCTGCAGAGTCAAGTCAGTGGTTGAATAGCCACTAAGCAGTAGGGCATTTGTCAATAACTGTTACTCCAGGGGAAAATCATTATAAACAAAATTTGTAAAGACTATTAAAAATCTATTTTAGATCTATTAAAATCAAAATCTATTAAAAATTGTTTACCAACAACTTGTTTGAACTAAATTCAAAATATCATTGTATTATTGTTATATCAAAGAGATAGGATGACAGAATAAACTACCTTGAGTGTGGAATGAGAAAATCCAGCTTTCAGCCTGGTCTTGCTATGTGGACTCTCTCTAGGTGACCACCTACTCTCCCATAAAATGTTTTTCCCAGCTGATACATAACGGAGCATGAAACTTGGAGATGAAGACTTACTTTTAAATTCTAAGTTCTACTCAAATTGCAAGTCACTCTCATTTCTGTGTAACTCTAATAAATTGAGAGGAAATTACACTATTTACCCTCTGTCTGTTACTTGCAGGCTCTTTTTTTACCTAGGAAAATTTTATCATTTCTTATTTGTTTACTTATTTGTTTGTTTGTTTTTGTTCAAATACAGTTGTCTCCATTTTTATCCCAACACACCCCAGTGCTGGAAGCAACCTAAGTGCCCATTACTAAGTGAGTAGATCAAAAAATTGTGGTACATTTACACAGTGGAATACTACACAACAGAAAGAAGGAGCTTCTACCTTTTGGGACAGCATGGATGGAACTGCAGAGCATTATGCTAAGTAAAATTGTTGTCACTTTTAAGTACAGAAAACTCAATACTCTGTAATGTATGAAAATTTTTGATGTCCATACTTTCTTGTATTCAACAATATATAGTAGATTTGTATGCCATAAAAATGCCTAGCTCATGTATGGTTTATTCCTAGGGATTGGAACATGGCACTCAAAGCAAAAGAATTTCCTGAGGAAGTTTTTCAGAATTCATAAGCCTAGTATGCACCTCAGGCTACTTGAATTAGAATTTTTAATTCACAATCTCCTTTGTGAACCATTTGACTAGACTGTGTGATGTCACCAAGTTGCCAAGAAAATAAGTGTCACCTTGACCCTGCTGTGCTGATATTGTTTAGTTACCTTGTGTGATGAACTATATTCGCTCTTCACAGCTCTTGTTTTCTTCCTACCATTGCACTATAAATGGACTTTACATTCTCACCCAATTGGTATCACACATGGCCACATGAAGTGTTTTGGCCAATAAAATTGGGCATAAATGACAGTGTGCATGTTCAGAGTCCAGACCCTTAGAGATATTACATATTCCTCTCACCCTTCTTGAACTTCTGGAACAATCAAGCAAAATTGCCTTAGGTCACCTCCGATCCCAGATGTAAGAAACCAGAACCCACCAACAGCTTGAAACTAAGTTACTCTCACTGATCTGCCATCCCACAATAAAGGAAAAAATAATTATTGCTTAGATTCTGATAATGTTTATTACATGGCATTATTGCAGCTTGTATCTAACTAACATACCTTACAAGAGTAATAATCATTTAATCTGCTTGGTCTTTGATTTGATGAGTCTTGGTATACTCTCAGCTCCATTGACAGCTTACCAATTTATTTGACTTTATGTATATTAAGACCAAAAATATTTCATAGGAACACTGTCATTATTTGAAGAGAGATCGTTCCATATCTCTCAATTTCAGAACTTACTGGTGAGTAGATGACAGTTTGACTAAATTATAAAGAAATGTGAAAAAAATAGTGGAGAAATTGTCACTGCTTACCATCTGCTTTTATTTGAAAGAACTGAGTGTTTATCCATTAGGACCTTTACAGCTCCAGGATTTGGGACTCAAGTATGTTCCCCTTCCCCACAAGAAGACTTTATGAAAAATAGCCCTGGCTGGTGTGGCTCAGTGGATTGAGTGCCAGCCTATGAACCAAATAGTTGCAGGTTCAATTCCCAATCAGGACACATGCCTGGGTTGTGGGCCAGGTCCCCAGTAGGGGGTGCATGAGAAGCAACCACACATTGATGTTTCTCTCCCTCTCTCCCTCCCCTCCAATCTCTCTAAGAATAAGTAAATAAAATCTTTTTTTTTAAAAAAAGACTTCATGAAAAGTAGACATCAGGCTTATACCATGTTTTTATAATTCTGTGTGGAACCCAAGACATATTACCAGCTCTTACATAAACTGCGCCACTGGTTGGATATAAATCTAGACAATTGGGGCCAGAGGGAAATCTGGAAATGGGCCTGATGCCTCCTACCTCTTTCACTGTGCCATGGATTCAAGTGTAGTTTTCTGAAAATCTCTTCTCTTATCTTAAATATGCCATAAAATCTTCTTTGATCAGAGTAGGAAGAACAAGTACAGCTTCTGAGAGTTTCAAAGATACCTTGGTGTGTTGTTTCTTTGGGGTCACATGTGGTGATCTGATTAAAGAAATTGTTTTCAGGGAGCTTTTTGGAAGAACATGGCTTGGGACAATAGAATAAAGAATTTTTGAAAAGGCCATCTTTGGGGCTCAAGGAAGCTTGGCAAGACCATGTACCAGCAGGACCCCCATTTCTTCTGCAAAATACTTGGAGAACATACAATGTCATTGGTTTCTGCAGATGTTTATAGAGTGCTGACTTAAGATATAAGTATCCCTCCATTTTTCTAAATTGTCCTGGGTCATTTTATAATATGCTAGTTGTCATTTTCAATCTTTTTCCAGAATTTAAAGTAAAAAAGAATAAATTAAGATTTTGCAGACATGAATAATGAGCATGAAGAATATTTATTGAACGCTTACTAGGTACTCATTGCTGCCTTGTGGGTTTTTTTTTAATTGTTATTGTTGTTCAAGTACAGTTTTCTGCCTTTTCCCCCCACACCAGCCCAACCCCTCAACCCTCCCTACCTCCCTCCCATTTACACCACCCTCCATCATTATCCATGTGTCTTTTGTAATTGTTCCTGCAAGCCCTTCACCCTTTCTCCCTGAAATTCCCTCTCCTCTGGTCACTGTCAGCCTGTTCTCAATTTCAGTGTCTTTGGTTATATTTCTGCCTTGTATTTTAATATCTCATTTAGTCTACCCAAAAACCCTATGAAGTAAACAGCATTCTTGGCTTCATTTTTTCCAGTAAGAAAACTGAATGTAGAAAAGTTAAACAACTTGATCAAGTCTACAAGCCTGGAAATGGTATTGGTACATTATATCCCTATCAATATGACTTCAGGGTTGGTTCACTTGACTGCTACTTTGTGTTAGAACAGAGTCCATGAGTTGTGAGGGCCTTTAAAAGCCATCTGTCATGAGATGAGTAAGAAGAAATCATCACAAGACAGGATAACCTACAAGTTTTGGTGATAACCCAGAAATACAATGATCCAAGCATCATATAAATAATTAATCAATTAATCAATAGACAGCTGAACAACTTCTGTGTGCAAGATTCTAGCAACTGTACACATATTAGTGACAATAGTGTTACAGCCTTATCTTGTAAGAAACTTACATTTAATATTAAGAATTTGCTAATATAATTAAGCATGGTATTGGGGGGCATTTTAAGCTGTCTTGTCTGTTAGAAACATGTCAAAATATTTACAGATAAAAAGATATCTTAGATTAGCTTCAGAAAAATCTGGGGGCTGAGATGGACGCTGGCCTGCAGTGTCCGCATCATTATGGATGAATTAAAACATACACACAGACTACTGAGTCCGTTGGAGGAAATAGGATGACAGCATGGCTTTTCTCTGAAGAGGAGCAAAAGCTGTGGCCTCCACCATGACAGGCCTTTATTCTAATATCCCCCTTACATTACAAGATGGTTCTCCTTTACCAAGCCCCGGTTACAACAAAAGGAGCCAATGCCCCTAGCCACATCACAGAAGAAGGATATTAGCAAATGAATAGGCAGCCAGTTACACTGGTCTTTGCAAGGCTCAGCATGGATTTTAGGAAGTTACAGTAAGCATTTGCAGGGTGAGGGAGTTTTAGCAAACAGCAAATCTAAAAATAGCCTATGTATATTGCAAATCTGATTACCCAGGAGAGAACCTATCTGTGGGCATGGGTCCTGTGCATCTCCGAGTGGGAGCTGGGCTCACACCACACAGAAGGGTCTGCCACACATTTTAACCTGTCTTGTCTATTAGAAACATGTCAAAATATTTACAGATAAAAAGATATCTCAGATTAGCTTCAGAAAAATCTGGGGGATGAGTGATGAAGCTGTGTGATAAGAAAAGGGGTTTTCTTGTGAAGGGTAGGGGTTCCTTCTTTCTTTGTGCTAAGTGAAATAATCCATGCAGCAAACACCAAATATCATATGATCTCACCTATAAGTGGAACCTAATGAACAAAACAAACAAATGAGGAAAATAGGACTGGAGATATGGAAATAAGGAACAAACCAGTAGTGACCTGAGGGAAGGGGTGTGAGAGAAAACGGGGGAAAGAAGGGAAAGTATCCAGTCAAGGAACATGTATAAAGGGCCCATGGTAATGGACAACAGGGTAGGGATTGACTGAGGGAGTGGGAGCTGGGCAGGGCAGGGGAAAAATTAAGACAGCTGTAATTGAACAACAATTTTATTTTTTTTTATTTTTGCATAGTCCTTTATTTTTTAAATTGATTTTTTTGGGGGGGGGGAGAGACAGAAACATTGATTTGCTGTTCCACTTATTTATGCATCCATTGGCTGATTTATGTGCCCTGACTGGAGATCAAAACCAGCAACCTTGGCATATTGGGAGGACACTATAACCAACTGAACTACCAGGCCAGGCCCTGCATATAGTCCTTTATAATACATCATTAATGTGCGAACTTTTCAAATACTTTTAAATTCTTATATAACAGAGCAACCTAGATCTGACAGATTATAGATGGAATGACATGCTCTTCAATTTAGAGTTATTAAAATACTTCTTTGAAAATGTCTGAGAAAGCCACCTTTAAAATAAAAGCGTGTGGAATTTCTATTCTTATATTGTTTATTGCAACATTTTATTGTTGCATACCTACACATCAGCTAGATTAAGTACTATGTAAGAAAAAAAACTATTGTGACTATTTTTCTACATCCTGTTTTCCAAGTCAAGAATGGTCAGAAAAGGGTGATTGCTCATGTTTTTTTAGTATGTCCAGTTTTTACTCATTCTTAAATAAATTGCAGTCTTAAATTATACAGTGTTTTGGAAGAAACAGGCAGCACATACCCCAGAGTACACTTCATTGAAGTTACTTTTCAAGAAAATATATTCAGTAAATATGGAAATGTAGCAACAAAACTTGGGTTCATATACCTCTGATATTCTAAATTAATCTTCAATGATGTTGATCAGGAAATTCTTTCATTGGTGGAATTACTTCTCCAGTCTCCAGAATTGTATCACCTGGGAATATTCTGGGCTTCCTTTCAACAATGGCATATGGTTTTGTATTCACATGGTATTTGAGATAATGAATAATCCAGGCAGGTATAAGTACATGAGTAAAAACAAGGATACTGTGTCGGTATGTCTTATAGATCAGGTTCTTCCAAGGGGCCTGGTGTTGAAGTAACTCATTCCAGAATCTCTACATAGACCACACCCTCTGAGGGGGCAGCACCAGCTCCCGGGGGCTGAGCTCCTAGTCCTTCAGCCATCGCCTTCTCAGTTCTCGCAGCTGGTGCAGCCACAGTTCCTGGTCTGGCATGTACCCTGTTATGTCCCCCTGGTACCCAGGCAGAAGGAGACGAGGAGTCCCCGGACCAGGGTCTAGTCACTTGGGCGTGCTCCCGCTGGGCAAAGCAACCTTGCGAGGACGCCTGGGAGCAGCGCTGAACAACAATTTTAAAAAAGAAAATAAATAAAATGGGTTTTCTCTATTTGTATATGTTTAAATATTTCCAGAAAGAAAAGTTTTTAAAAACACTTTGTTTTCTAATGAGTATGCCTAATGGTTCCTTAGTAAGGAGTTGAAATAAGGAAAAACAAGTTAATATGTAAAAATAGAACAAATTTACATAGAGAATTAAAAAAGATCAGTTCAAAACCAACTAGTATTTGCATAATAAACTGAACACAGTGGCTATTTCTTTATATAGGTTTGATTAGAGAATAATAAATTACTTTTCCCATAATTATCAGAAAACCAAATTTCATTAGGCTCTGCACCAAGAAGGGACTGCTCAAGTAAAAGGCGACCTAAGACCCTAGACCTTCCTCATATTAGGATGACATGGTAATTCCACGAAAGGAGATGGATGTATGAGTGTAATTTGGGCCCAAAAATAGGCAACTGTGGAAATACCCAGGGTATAGTATGTAACTCCAAAAGGTTCTAGGTGGCATCAAAATCAGGGACAAAGGAAGGAAGATCTAGAATTTTCTTATAAACATATAAATGCAAGGTTAGGTTTGAAAATACTAAGGCATTAGACACTTCTGATAGCCCTGGTTTAATGGAAATTGGATATCTACCTTGCCTGTCCCCTCTAACAACAGGTGGACTCCATGCAAGAGAGGAGGCAAAGGTGCAAAAGAGGCAGAAGTTCTTCTCCAAATGGCTCAAGCCAAAAGCAGAACAAGGAGCCAAAACAATATCTAGCTGGAGGAATAAATACATAACATAAACTTCCAACAGATAACTCAAGGCCAGATAGGACACATGCAAAATAATGTAGAAGAAATTCTTCCCAATTGCTTAAGGAGGACATAAAGAGGGATATAACTCAATCCTACCAACAATCCCAAATAAGGGATTACACAAAAGGGAACAGTAGAGATAAATCTTGACAAATGCGGTTTCTTGTGATAACTGGAAATGAGGAAGATAAGAGCTTTCCAGGCTCAGACGCATCAGATAATAAAGATCCAGACGCATCAGAGTGCAGAGACTCACCTCAGAATATAAAGATTAAATCAATGTGACAGATTCTGGATGTTTGGAAAAAGTTGGTTGGATACCCAAAAGTTGGTACTTTGTTCTGTAGGCAATGGGGAGCCACTACAATGACTTGTACTTCAGCAAAGTAATGCTAGCAGCTGTGTGAGATTAAGTGGGAAAGGAGAGCTACCACCAGAAGCAGGAGGCTTAAGTTAGTGGGAGACTGAAGTGAAGTCTAAAGGGAGAGAATTAAAAGGCTTTGATGACTGCATCTGAGATTCTAGAAGGACAGGCAGGATGATAAGATGGATCCAACAGGGAAAAACTGCTGACAGGGCAGAACAGGAATCTAACCATCTAGGCATTAGCAGCACCCTCCTTTTGGGTTCTCCTCCCAGGTAGGAGGCACCCCTGATGTATGAAGCCTTGCAGAACTTCCTGCTCCCCTACCAAGGTTCATCACAGCCAGGACTGCACACTTCAAAGACTCCAGGACCAACCTTCAAAACAGACCACCCCAACCACCAGGAGTTAACTATATTTCTGATCCGCTGGTCTTCTGGAAAGCAACCCACAGTTCAGATCTGCCTTTAACATTTTCTTCCACTCTGACAAGAATGGCCTTCACTTGTTCAGCCCCCTCACTGCCTTCTTTCTATGCAAACTTTGCTGTCATTGGCAATAAATGAAAATGAACTTGTTTACTGTCAGATGTGTTTTCTGGCTTACTCTCCATTATTTCTTTCGTTGACCTTCATGCTCAAACATGTACACAGAGACACACACTCATACAAACATATGCTTACATACACACACTCAGACACATGTGAACACATTCACATGTAACACACACAAATACACACACTGGACACAGTACATGCACTGTGTCCAACATGCTTGGAGGCATAAATGCACATTTATACCTCTGAGGCTCTGTACTCTTCTGTGTTTCCTGGGTCACCCTTCTCTCCTCTCTACTTTCTGCCCTTCCTCCTTCTCATTCAAAACTTTCAAAAACACCAGAATGTCCCTGCTGCTTAGACTCTAGTCAGAGGTTTATATGAGCCATTGATACCCTGTATTCTCCTCTACCCACTCACCTGTGTGCCTCCAAAATGTTAGCTGGACTTTGGACATTGTTATATTCCATACATATTATTAAATATCATTAAAAATTTATTAGAATAACAAATAAATATTCAAGTTACATAAATACATAAATTGCAAACCCATAGAGAAAAAAGAAAATGTAATAAAAAATAAATCATATAACTATCTAATCAGTTTTAAAGAAGGAAAGAAAAACAGAAAATTTGGATTCAATAGAAATAAAAATAAGGATGAGAAAAGGCAAGTTCAACATCAATAATCACAATATGCAAGAATACATGTAGCTCATCAATCAAGTAGAACTTATAAGATGAAATAAAACAAAAAACAAAATCAAACTCTACATTGTTTGCAAGTCAGCTTAAACTAAGGGTATGTAAAGGTTAAAAAAGAATGAAAGATGAACTCAAGATAAATATTAAACAAAAATAAACTGTGCAGTCAACTATATTTTAATAAAAAATGAGCTGGACAAACTATGTTAAAAGCAGACCACATCAACTTGAATAAAACAAGAATTAAAAGGGACAGGAAAGGCCAGAATATCATGAGACAATATCTACATCTTCAAAAAGCTATAACTATTCTAAATTTGACTAAACCTAATAAAGAAGCCTTGATTTCTATGAAGTAAAAATTGATGAAACCAAAATGAAACATTGACAAACTTATTATAATAGTAGAAATTTTCAATTAATTGCTGTCAATTATTTATATGGCCTACACAACAAAATAAATCACCAAATATTTACAAATTAAAAAATATGAAGAAGTCATACAGTCAATGGGAGGACCATATTGATATAAAATTAGAATGAAAAGAAAACACAGCCCTGGCTGGTGTGGTTCAGTGGGTTGAGCACCAGCCTATGAACCAAAGGGTCACCAGTTCAAATCCAAATCAGGGCACATGCCTGGGTTACAGGCCAGGTCCCCAGAAGGGGGCCCATGAAAAGCAGCCACACACTGATGTTTCTCTCCCTCTCTTTCTCCCTCCTTTCTCCTCTCTCTAAAATAAATAAATAAATAAATTTTTTCCTTAAAAAAAAAAAAAAGAAAAGATAGAGTTCAGGCCAAGATGGAGGCGTAGGTAGAAACCCTTCACTTCCTCGCACAACCGAAAGGAGGAAAACAACCAATCTAAAATCAATAGACAACCAAAAGCACCAGAAAATCAAACTGCATGGAACTCCAACAACCAAGGAATTAAAGAAAAAAAAATCAACCAGAACAACCAGACTGTTAGGGCAGCGGACTGCACAGGCCGACCCAGAAAAACCGTGGGGAAATGGTAGACCATGGGGTTAGGGCAGGGTACCAAGCACAGAAGGCTGTGTGGGAGCAGCTGACTTAAGGGGAAACTGAGACTCAGAGCTGACCATGGGCTACAGCTGGGGTTGCTGCAGTGGTAGACAGTCACAGGCACACAGGAGAGTTGAAAAGTACACCAGAGATGAGCAGGTGGGCCGCACTGTTCCCTCTCTGGCCCCTCCCCCATAGGCAGCATCACAGCACAGCAAAGAGGCTTGCCCTACCCTGGTGAATACCTAAGGCTCCACCCCCTTATAACCTATCAGCTGTGCCAAAGCAAAGAAATATGGCCCAAATGAAAGAACAGAGCATAACCCCAGAACTAAGCAATGAGGAGATTGCCAACCTGTCTGATGGAGAATTGAAATCCCTGGTAATCAAAATGCTCAGAGATCTGATTGAGCTGGGTCAAAAAATGAAAAACAAATGAAGGATACCCAAAGTGAAATAAAGCAAAATATTCAGAGAAGCAACAGTGACATGAAGGAAACCAAGACTCAAAGCTATGATTTTGAACAAAAGGAAAAAATAAACATGCAATGGGAATAGAATGAAGAAATAAGAATCAAAAAAAAAGTGAAAAGAGACTTAGAAATCTCTGGGACAACTTGAAACGTTCCAATATCTGAATTACTGGGGTGCCAGAAGGAGAACAGCAAGAAATTGAAAACTTATTCGAACAAATAAAAAAGGACAACTTCCCCAATTTGGCAAAGGAAATAGACTTCCAGGAAGTCCAGGAAGCTCAGAGAGTCCCAAAGAACTTGGGCCCAAAGAGGAACACACCAAAGAACAACATCATTAAGTTACCCAAAATTAAAGACAAAGAATCCTAAAAGAAGCAAGAGGAAAGGAGAGACTTACCTACAAAGGGGTACCCATGAGACTATCAGCTGTTCTCAAAAGAAACCTTGAAGGCAAGAAGGGGCTGGAAAGAAGTATTTGAAGTCATGAAAGTCAAGGATCTACATTTAAGATTGCTCTATCCAGCAAAGCTTTCATTTAGAATGGAAGGACAGATAAAGTGCTTCCCAGATAAGGTCAATTTAAAGGAGTTCATCATCACCAAGCCCTTATTATATGAAATATTACAGGGACTTATCTAAGAAAAGCAAGATCAAAATATGAACAATAAAACGACAACAAACTCACAACTATTGACAAATGAACCTAAAAGAAAAAGAAAAACAATGAAAACAAAAACTAAGCAAACAAACAGTACAGGAACAGAATCAGAGAAATGGACATCATGTGGAGGGATTTCACTGGGGGGCGGGGGAGAAGGGAAGAATTGTGGGGAAAAGATACAGCAGTGAAGAAGCATAATTAGTAGGCACAAAGTAGACAAGGAGAGATAAAAATGGTATAGAAAGCACTGAAAGAACTTATATGTACAACCCATGGACATGAAGTAAGGGGGGAAATACTGGAGAGTGGAGGAGGCAGGATGGAGGAGGAATAAAGGGGGAAATAAAAAATGTAATAGCATAATCAATAAAAATATTTTTAAAAAAGAAAATATAAATAGGGAAAAGAATATTAAAATAAAAAGAATTACTTGAAAATTTAGAACATTGGTCCAAATAGCAACTAAAAATCACATTATAAATAAATTAGTAGTCATTATTAATAAACTATGAAATATTTGACATCTAATCATATGGGATAAAGGCTAAGGTGAACTCAAGAAGCTAATCTAAAAATGAGAAAGACTAAAAATCAATTATCTAAACTATTCTTTAAATTTTAATTGTTGTTCAAGTAGAGTTTTCTGCCTTTTACTCCCATCCCAGCCCACCCCCCAGCTCTCCCAACTTCCCTCACATTTCCACCCCCCATAGTTTTTGTCCATGTTTCCTTTATACTTGTTCCTGTAAACCCTTCACCTGTTCCCCTGAAATTCACTCCCTTCTCCCCTCTGGTCACTGTCAGCCTGTTCTCTATTTCAATGTCTTTGATTATATTTTGCTTGTTTGTTTGTTATGTTGATTAGATTCCTGTTAAAGGTGGGATCATATGGTATTTGTCTTTCACTTCCTGGCTTATTTCACTTAGCATAATGCTCTTCAGTTCCATCCATGCTGTCACAAAGGGTAGAAGCTCCTTCTTTTTTTCTGCCTCATAGAATTCCATTGTGTAAATGTACCGTAGTTTCTTGATCCATTCATTTACTGATGGGCACCTAGGTGGCTTCAAATCCTTGGCTATTGTACATTGTGCTACTATGAACATTGGGATGCATATGTTCTTTTGGGTTGGTGTTTCAGTGTTCTTAGGATATAATCCTAGCAGTAGAATTGCTGAGTCAAAAGGCAGAACCATTTTTAGTTTTCTTACAAAATTCCATACAGATTTCCATAATGGGTGTACCACCAACAATGCACTAATGTCCCCTTTTCTCCACAACCTCTGCAACACTTGTTTGTTGCTTTGTTTATGATGGCCATTCTGACTGGTGTGAAGTGGTATCGCATTCTGGTTTTAATTTGCATCTCTGATAGCTAGCAATATCGAGCATCTTTTCATGTGTCTCTGGATCCTCTGTATGTCCTCCTTGGAAAAGTGTCTGTTCAAGTCATTTGCCCATTTTTTAATTGGGTTGCTTGTCTTCTTAGAGTGGAGTCGTGTAAGTTCTTTATATATTTTGGAAATTAAGCCCTTGTCTGAGGTATCATTGGCAAATATGTTTTCCCATACAATTGGTTCTCATTTTATTTTAATACTGTTTTCTTTAGCTGTGCAGAAGCTTTTTATTTTGATGAGATCCCATTTGCTTATTTTTTCCTTTATGCCCCTTGCTCTATGTGCAAAAAAAAAAAAAAATGAAACTTGAGCACCAACTTACACCATACACAAAAATAAATTCAAGGTGGATAAAAGATTTCAATGTAAGCCATGACACCATTAAAGTCCTAGAGGAGAACATAGGCAGGAAAATCTCAAATATTTCATATAGCAACATTTTTACTAATATGTCCCCTAGAGCAAGGGACATAAATTATCTAAACTTTTAGTTCAAGAAAAAGATCAAAATACATCTACATAGTAGATGAAAACAAACAATAAATATTTAAAAGTTATTAAAATAATAAATGAAACAAAGTAGAATTATTCTATTAAGCCAAAAGGGGCTATTGGAAGGTCAATAAAATAAGCAAAGTTTTGGGAAATCTATTTTAGAAATTGGAAGAGAAGAAACATACACGTAAGTTTACAAATAAGAGAAGAAATGATTATAGAAGAGAATTTTTAATTGTTAAAATTGACTTAAGAAAAAGCAAAAATTCTAAACAGATGATAAACTTTGGAAGAAATTTCATCATAGCAGTTGAGATATCTGAGGTGATGGACAGAGAAGGTGAGCAGGTGGATCATGGGTAGTGAGACTGGGTCGGTGAGTTGAAGTCAAATGTAATGGGCCTTGAATGTCATGGTAACGCACAAATTTTCCTCTTTCAAAGTTTACAGAAGGAAGTTGTCATGCTCTGCCTTGCAATTCACAGACAACCCAGGCAGTCATGCAAGGAATGGACATAATGAGATCAGTGACTGGCAGAAATGAGACCAGAGATAGTGTTCTAGTGGGTGGTTTAGGAAAAGGTAAGGAGAACTTCAACTGATCAGTGGTGTAAGTGCTAGAGGAGTAAAGCCAGATAACAGCAGCACTGTGATCATGACCTCAAATGCCTTCATGGGCAGTTGGTACTGACTCGTCAGCTTTAGCTCCACATTCACAGAGGCAAGGATTAGTGGTTTTACCCGTTCCTGAACTGTATGGCCTCAATTTTCTCCAGATACCTTTTATCACAAGTTCCAGCGTTTTAAAGAGGAAAGTTTTCTTGCTTTTTTTTTTCTTAAGAGAAAAGTAGAATGCTGTTTCAGGTTAAATTTATCCTTTACCTACCTCTAGTAAAATGACAACTTATGTGCAGTCATTTTAATTTGCATAACTACAAGATGGTAGGTTTTCTCCTGAGGTCATTTATTCTCTTGTATGGTAATGATGATGAGATAATAATAACAATAGATACTATTCATCAAAAAGCAAGCTACAGAACGGCTAAAGAAGGGCTAAAGAATGAAGGAATGTTATCTTATTTCCTTCTCACAACCAAGTACGGCATATCACTATTGTTCCCACTTTACTGATTAGAAAACTGAGATTTTAAAAAAGTATTTTGTCCCAGATCTCACAATTACTAAGTGATGGTAACAAATGTAAGATTCAACACCTAAGTCTCCTTCAATTCAACAGTTTCTGATATACTTTTCTCTGTTGAATTCTATATCTCTTGCAATCCCTATGAATAAAAATAACATAACTAATAAATAATACCTTGGTCTACAACATCATATGACGGTCTAGTAGGCCAAAGACACTGGAATGAGACTAAAAATCTCAGATCTCATAAAGTTGTCAGGATTTAATTAAATTGTGCTTGTAATGTACTTAGTTTTGGGCCAGGCACCTGGGGACCACTCAGTACATCTTATCCATAATTGTGGCTTTAAAACTGATTGGGTTCCAAATACAGTGCTAAGATACTTCTCATACACTAGCTCATTTAACTCTCACAATAGTTGTCTAAGAAAACTGGGGTTAAGAGAAGCTCCATAGATTGTCAAGGTCATCAGCTAGAAAGCAGTACTGCTGGGATTGGAACCAAGTGTGACTGAAAACAAATCATACTCCTTTGTTGCTTGGGCAGACATCACAAGAAATACTGATAAATATGAAACTAATTCAGAAAAAAGCTTACTCATGAATTACTTGGAGTCAATGTACTTGAACAGGACTATAGATATTATTTTTAAAAAGAAAGAAAAAATAAAACATCCTTGTCCTCAAAGATCTTGAAACTGAATAGGTATGTAATTATACTACAAGGCAAAAGAAAATCACTCCTGTAACAGTGGTACAAAACAAATGCTATATTGGAGGAAGGGAAGGAAGGGATGCTGGTGGCTGTGAGAGGCAGCTGCATGGTGAGTGTGGCATCTGAGCTAGACCCTGAAGGATAAGTTAGAGGTTTGAGAGCGACACTGGGATAAAATCACTTCTAATAAGTGAATAGCTTGATGGGGGAAACAAACAAAAAAACTCTAGTTCTGCAGTTTAATGTGTATTTCATATGCCAAGTTAAGTGTGGTTAGAAAAAGTAGCCTGTATCCCAGGAACACCAGTCTTTACAATATTAACAATAGATGCCATTATGTGAAGGCAAAAGAGAGAGAGAGAGAGAGAGAGAGAGAGAGAGAGAGAGAGAGAGAGAGATCTCATGGCAAAATAAGTGGAGGACATTGAATTAAACAAAATTAAATGTATATTTTTAATTTCAGAACTTCTCAGATACATCTTTCGAATATCCAAGAAGCTAATGCTTCTTTTGAGCATCAAAGAGTGAGACGGAATGGGCAGCCCTCTCCACCTTCCTCCCATTTCCACCCAACCTAGTTTTTGTCCATGTGTCTTTTACCCTTGTTGCTCTAAACCCTTCCCCTTTTCACCTGGAATTCCCTCCCCTCTCCCCTCTGGTGACTGTCAGCCTGTTATCAATTTCAGTGTGTTTAGTTATGTTATGCTTTCTTCTTTGTTTTGTTGATGAGGTTCCTGTTAAAGGTGAGATCATATGATATTTGTCTTTCACCTCCTGGCTTATTTCACTTAGCAAAATGCTCTCCAGTTCCATCCATGCTGTTGCAAAGGGTAGGAGTTCCTTTTTTCTTTCTGCTGCATAGAATTCCATTGTGTAAATGTACCATAGTTTCTTGATCCATTCATTTACTGATGGGCACCTAGGCTGCTTCCAACACTTGGCTATGGTAAATTGTGCTGCTATGAACATTGAGGTGCATAGGTTCTTTTGGATTGGTGTTTCAGGGTTCCTAGGATATAATCCTAGCAGTGGAATTGCTGGGTCAAAAGGTACATCCATTTTTAGTTTTCTTAGGAATTTTCATACAGATTTTCATAGTGATTGTCCAGTCTGTATCCCACCAACAGTGCACTAGGGTCTCATTTTGTCCACAACCTCTCCAACACTTGTTGTTTGTTGCTTTGTTTATGATGCCCATTCTGAGAGGTGTGAAGTGATATCTCATTCTGGTTTTAATTTGCATCTCTCTGATAGGTAGAGATATTGAGCATCTTTTCATATGTCTCTGGATCCTTTGTATGTCCTTCTTGGAGAATTGTCTGTTCAAGTATTTGCCCATTTTTTAATTGAGTTGCTTGTCTTCTTAGAGTGGAGTCATGTAAGTTCTTTATATATTTGGAAGATTAAACCCTTATCTGAGGAATCGTGGGCAAATATGTTTTCCCATATGGTAGGTTCTCTTTTTATTTTAATACTGTTTTCTATTGGAGAGAAGATGGCGGTATGGTAAGAGGACGCACATCTCTTTGCCTCCCACACATAGGTCTTAAACCGGGACATTTTTCAAAGCAGCACAGCAAACAGACACCAGAAACACAGCATATTTGAAAACAGATTATCGAAAATTGCAGTGGACGTTGAAAAACCGGATGTGAGACAAAAACAAAACAAAACAAAACAAAACAAAACAAAAAAAACCTGGAACTGTGGAAAGACCAGAGTTGGCCCCAAAGAAGGGGCATTTCAACAGCTGAGACATTGGAAGCAGTGAACACCAGGATACCTGAAGGAGACAACACCATTGAATTTCACAGGCATTCTAACACAGAGTCCACACCATAAACCCAGGGAACCAGAACAAACAAATTTAAGAGGCTGAGGCCAACAAGAAGAGTCTCACAAACAATGGGAAGACAAAGAAACAACCCTCAAATGAAAGAAAAGGAGGAAGCCCCAGAAAGAATGCTAAATGAAATAGAGGCAGCACAACTATCCGATTTTGAGTTCAAAGCAATGGTGGTCAGGAAGCTCCAAGAGCTCTCAATGAGCTACCAAAAACTACAAGGAAGCTACAATGAGCTCACTGCAAACTATATCAACATGAATAAGGAAATAGAAACCATCAACAAGGGCCAACAGGAAATGAAAAATACAATTTCTGAACTGAAGAACACAGTGGAAGGAA